>SKCR01043808.1:0-37007 GCA_019454045.1 Zanthoxylum bungeanum
CTTTCATGCTTGAACCTAGGCTGTTGATGCCATTGTTGGTTTTATTCTAGGTCCCAAGATCATCAAACAAGCATGAAGATGTGTGAAATACATATCAAAGAAGTTGCGGAATACTTACATTGATCGGTTGAGATGATTTGGTGAAGAACAAAACTGAAATTCTGCCTTCCAACACGCCACTGCAGTGACCAGTCCACTGCCTTGAAAAATCAGATTTTGAGCTGAGATTTGAAGCTCCAAGCTTCATCTAACGATTCCCGGCTCGTGGGTGGGTTTCCCTAAAACCTTCGTATGTCTTTTAGGAGTGTGCTAGCACTTGGATCTTGCCACAAAACCCTCAAATATCCTCCTTCATTCACGCCATTTTTAGGCAGTCCATGGCAGCCCCTTGGGCGTGAGCTTTGAGAGAAAAGAGAGAGGAGAGATAGATGGAGAGAGAGAGAGTTATCTAGGGTTTTCAAAAATATTCATCTAATGAATAATAATGAATTACCAAAGTGTAGAGAGATATTTTGCTTTTAACTTTTGGTGAAACCATTTCACTTTTACCCTAAACTAGGTAGGTGTAGATAAATGGTTTTCCAAAAAGCAAACAAGGTAGTTGGGTGGTAGGTACACCTACCACACTTGGGCCCCACATATTTGAATTCAAAATTCAAATATCTCTACGAACATTTACCGCGGCTCGGTTTCGTTTAATTTAATCCGATTAAACGAACTTCCGTCATTAAATAATTAAATCTAATTTAATTAAATATCTATGCCTCGTAAATATATTACGAACGTCGTTTACGAATTAATTCTAAATTAATTCGTTCGTTCGCATTAAAGTCCGACTTTAATTTCGTAATGAAATCCAATTCATATTAATATATCCGATATATTAATTTTAGCCCATTCGAATAAATTAAATAGAAAATCAAATTTAACTATTAAATTCATTTTACCGATTAATTCCAAATTAATCGCGTTCTCTCTCTTTAGACGATATTTTATCCCAGATAAAATATCTCTGTAATTAATCCCAAATTACTTTTCTCTCTCTTCTAATTAATCCCAGATTAATATATAATGCGAGTCATACGTCATCGGTGTATCATTGGGAAGCGACCCATGAGATCTCCGGATAGGTTGGCAGTAAATTCGGTCGTCGGACTATCCGAACACGTAAGTACCAAGTATTACGTTTTACCAATTTACAAGACAAGGTTGGCCTCTAGCAAAACGCCATGCCTACCCAATTCTCCGGAAATATCCTTACAGGAATATGTGATATATATCAGGCGTAGTATACGTAGTATGCGTATTTCGATCCAGTATCGGATGATCACGTGCTAGGCCTGGGGCTGGATATGTGTCTGCCCCGTACGAAGCACATGTCGGATGTCTGGTAACTAGTCTCTATAATCGGATATACATGATCGAGTCGTAATATCCCGATAGTCACGCAGCATATAAGAGCACTAATACCGTATCCTACGTGACCATCTTCTCCATATGACTGGAGTGACACTTCCGTCTTGACATCACACCCAATACACTACGATTCTCAATATACCCAGCATCGGCGTACACAGAACCTGTTAAAGCCCTGGACGACCTCAACTAAAGTACATTGATTGTCGCAAGTATTAGCGGTGCAAGTCTCAGGTTAAGACCAAATACACCTACCCTAATTGCAGACTTCCATAGACACAAGGTCATACTACCAACGGGATTCTGCGGTGATCTAATCCAGAGCGAAGCTGTTTCCCGTACCATCGGAGAAACACAACCTCCTATTACACTTGCCTGAGTGTCCTATACCCATATTATGAGAACTATGCCATTATGTCTCACATAACACGAACAAGTGTAAGACTAGTCTTTTACGCATCTATCGATGTCCAATCTCGACAATGCTTTGACTAGGGATGTTTAATGATTTATAATTCGTTGATTGATACTGTCTCATATCATTCTCAATCTAGGAACAAATCATAAGGACCTCCTATCATTTATATATCTAAGGTGATCTAATCACAAATGATTAGAGTGCAATCTCCTTTGTTACATAGTTAATTTGTACAACAACACTATGATCTGTACAAATAGTGACGCTATGGGTCATAACTGTCCAACAATCTCCCACTTGGCCTTTAGCCAGTCACTCGAGTGTCTAACACCGGAACTATGTACGATTGGCCCAAACTGCTTAGAAAAGCTTTCATCAGCGGATTTGCATAATTATCATCTGATGTGATTTATACGATCATCACATCGCCACGATGTATGATCCGAACGAATCAGATGAATAGTCGAAGTATGTATCTGGATCGTTGATGAGACCATTAATTCTTTAGCCTGTGCTGACACCCAGCTCAGCCGCTAACAGAACTATATCTAATCCAATTAGATTTATTTATTGACCCAGATGGCTTCTATTGCTGCCTCAGATGCAGCAATAATCCGCATTTGCTATTTATTCGGTAACAGTATCTTGCTTGGAAGATTTCTAGCTCACTGTACCGTTATTCAAATTGTATAGTACCGTTTGCGACTTTTAGTCGTCTTTATCGGTTCGGAAACTTACAGTAGTGATCCCAGTCACTTCAAGTTCTCATTCTCCACAGATTAAGACAGCATCCTTAGATCTCTAAGATTCTAACGGATGTTCTTAACATCAATCAAGTGACTATCCCTTGGATTGGCCTGATTGTGAATCCATATGCTCAAAGCGTATGAGACACCAGGTCGCGTACATTTTAATGTACAATTTCCCAGAGAGTTTTAACAACTTATATCTATCCTAGTAGATCTATATTCCCAAAATAAAGGTTGTTTCTCTCGAGAATTCTACGGAGAATCTTCTCGAAAGCCAAGCTTTCACCGATTGTTATTATGGGAATTTCATTTCCAAGAAATGATATTTGTTATCATTATTTATACAGGACATTCATTGTCAGTGCGCTCCCACTAACCTCCTTATATACACAAGAATCATTCTGTTTTGAATCAAATCATTGACTATCATGATTACATCAAAACGATAGTTCCAAGAACTTTATGCTTGCTTCAATCCAAACATGGATCGAACAACATGCAAACCTAGTTTGCTGGTTTAGGTACGACAAAATCATCAGGATGTTATAAACATCCTCCAAAAGGTTTCGTTTAAGGAAAGCGATTTTGATCTTTAACTGACACATTTCATAAATGAAACGTGCAGCTACAGCAAGCATTATCCAAATGGATTTACCGTGGCAACAGGTAAAAGGTTGAACCGTAATCAACACAATGTTGATAACGATACCTTTCCGCTACAAGCCTAGCTTTGTACGTTGGTATGTTGCCATCCATGTATGTCTTCCTTGAAGACTTATACAGTACCTATAGGCACAATGCCTTATGGTACATCAACTAGTATTTTAACATAGTTGTTTTACATGGAATCCATTTCGGACTTATGTCACTTTGCCATAATAAGAGTCGATACCTTGTATCACTTCCTCATACGTAGTTGGGTCTTCCTCAATAAGATTGACATCTTTATGAGGTGAGATCAGAAACCCATACCCTAGGTTGTTTTCTGACTCTCTCCGATCTACGCGGTTCTTGTGTATACGAAGATTAATGGTATATGTTCATCCTTGATGAACAGTTTGTGTTCCATTAAGGACTTCATGCCTTGAACAATATTACTCCTATTTTCATCGAGTTTTACTGTCCTCCCACTTACCACTGCATATCGGTATTCCTCTAAGGAAGACCGCATGGTGAGCAACAATTACAATTGTTCTCTAGTGAGTTGTATAAGTACTATACTTATGGTTTTCCCTAGGATAACCTACATTTGGCACTTATCCGATTTAGGTTTTAGTTTGGCATCATCCAAACATATGCCCAGCATACCCAAATCGTTAGGAGTGAGAAACCCTGTTTCTATCCCTGATCATATCTAATATGAATTCTGTCTAACAGAGTAATATGGAACCTTATTCCAAATAAGTTTTGCACTGTTAATGCATATCCGTTGAAGGAAATGGTAGCTCAGAGCGACTCATGATAAACCTTATCATGTCCAACAAAATTCGGTTTCTCCGTACGGACACACCGTCAAACTGAAATGTCTCGTGAGGAGTCCTCATTTGAAAGAATACTATACTCTTTCAAGTATATGTGAAACTTATTGCTTAAGTATTTTCCATTTCGGTCATAACGTGACGGTTTAATACTTTAGCCGATCTGTTTGTCTAATTCGTGTCGAAACTTTAAAAGTTTCTGATTTGTGTTCTTCAAAAGTAACACATAACCATAACCTGATGCCACACCCGTTAAGGTCACGAAATATTCATATCCACATCTAGCCTAGCTAGATATGGGCCCACTAATTTCACTATGAATAGGGCTTACAGATCGATGGCATTTATCACTATTACCAAGTAATTAGTATTTTAGGTACTTTACCTAAAGAACTAGATTCGTAGACTTTATTTGAATAATCAAATCAGTCCTAGTACCCACTTTTCAAAAGTGTGGATAGAGTCTTGTTATTTTGTCCTAGACAACAATGCCACATTTAAGTTTCATCTGATCAGATCAGTATGAGCTATTAGTTTGTCATATTATATGTTCGAGATTTTATTTATATTCAAAATATAAATACTGTTGTTCACATCTAATGTGTTTATCTCAATGTCATCTTTATATAATGAAACACTTTAGTGTTCTAGAATATAAAGGTTTATCCACAAGGGATTAAACACTGATATAGAGATGATGTTTCTAGTCTAACTAGTTACATTATAACAGTTTCCTAATTTAAGTACATACCCGAAGGTAGTTCCTAAATTTAGGTATCTATGGTCGAAACAGCGACTTTCGTCCCGTTTCCGATTCGCAGATTAACCTCAGCTTGAAGTCAGTATCCTGCTCACAGCAGATTCTGAACATCAATACATATATTTTATGTACCATACTTAGTATTTTAAAATCCAATTTTAATACCAGTAATGGACATAATTTTGACAAACATCCTTAAAGTCAGAGCCTTGCCTTTCTTTAATTCCTTCGTGTCTGCCATATCCAAACGACAGTCACTTGGGATATGTCCTTTATCTTCCCAGAAGATCATAATGATTTTGCCTTTACCTTTTTCAATATTTCAGAAGCCTTCGGCCAAGCCTTGGGTTTCTAGAATATCGAAGTAAGGTGCGCCTTGCGCTATTAGCCTAATTGTAAAGTTTGACTTTATCTCCTTGAGAATAGTCATTAACTCTCCAAGAGTTATTAATTATAATTTTAATACTTCATTAATCTTAACATAGATTCATGACATGTATGGTGGATTAACACTTTAAGTTATCATCACATAAATCTTCCAAAGATTATGCTCTACTATTTGCTTAATTCTAGGCTTAGGCTTAACAAGTTATTTTATCAAATAAAGTAACTTATTATTTATTTCCAGGACTATCCTGAAATTATTCCCAATTTGTAAATTAAACCATTTGAACATTTTAATCCAAGATTATGTTTTAAATGTCCAATCTTTCAATATATCTTGATTTTAATAGTCCAACTATTTAATCAATAATTATGGTACTAATTATAATGATTACAATAGTCTAACTATTTAATCAACTATAATTCAATAGTTTAAAATCAATTATATTGATTACTATAATCCAATTATAAAATCAACTAAATTGAATAGTTTGAATATATAGTCCAACTATTTAATAAAACAACGATTTAAATATTAGTCTAACTGATATTTAAATCATAACGACGAGTGATATTTGATTGAGCGTGTATGGCAAGTAATTGAACGAGTATTGCAAATTCAATTCTTGCCTCCCACTATTTTTCGGCGAGCCTCTAACCCTCCGTCGAGTACTCGGGAAACCGCATTTCCTAGTGGGCTAGGATCCCGTTAAATAACACACAATCTTGACTTTGGCCAACAAATTGTATGATATTTAACTAGGTAGATCTCTAAGATCAATTGGATCCAATCCAATTCCTAGATCCAGTAGGCGGATATCCAAATCCTTAACATATATCTTATATATGCTAACATCCAATGTATTGCCTAACCTTTTTCCTCTGAATCAACTAAGCCTTGGCTTTGGCACAACAAGCTTAATGATCCCAGTCAAGCGCGACCCATTGACCATGGAAAGCTTCGTAATCAATGTCGATGGACAAGAAGTGGTCTTGACTTTGGCCAACAAACCACAACTTGGACAAGACACCAATATATAACAAAACTCTCGTGATTCAAACACATCTTCGACGGACAAAGGGCTTGACTTTGGCCAACAACCCAATGCCAATCTAGGATCTTGAGTATGAATCACTCAATAGAAGGAAAAACGCATGATATTTGATGAGGGTTTTTCGCGTGCAAATTGGCTACCAATTTATTATCTTTGTTAAGGTCTCATCATCATACACCCTTAAACATGCATTCTAAATACATAATAAAGCGCATATGAAAATAAACAATAATGATATGCGGATGGATACTTAACACATTGATCCTAGATCAAATCTCTTTTTATCTCTCTCATAACTAGCACTTGTATTACTTCTACCCGTTACACTACACTTCTAAAGAAACCTCATATATATAGAGGGGAATAGATGAGAAGAGAATACAAATAGAAAAGAGGTGATAAGGCTGGACACGCAGGTCCAATTTAATAAATCGAATTTATTACAACAATTTCCAAAATTGCCCCCACCCGACTAATATCCATCCGATATACACTATTCATTCATCACAACCAAGTATTCACACAAGCATGTTATCAATCAATCTAATCAAATTAATTAATCTGATAATTAGTGATCATCCAATGTTCAAACAACGATTTGATTTTGATCGAGTCAAACTCGTTTTGCGAATAAGTACTCAAAGTACGAATTCTCGAATTAAATTAAACTACGTCATTAAATCCAATTTAATATGCATTCAATTCTAATTCGTTATTTAATTCCAAATTAAATATTACACTTTAATAATAAACCTTTTACGACTTAAATTCCAAATTTAATCGCAACGCGTCTCAAAGACCGATTAACGTCCAACGTCAATTCAATTAAAGTCCAATGGGCTTTTAATTGATTTCTTAAGGCGTGGACTTTTGGTCAACTCGGGTCAAACCCGAATAACCAAAATCCAATCCGGGATTTACCCCATAAGCCCATAAATCATTCTTGGCCCATTAGGCCCAATTAAACTTTAAAGGTTCATTAAATCGCATTTGGGCTTTATGGAAGTGGTTTTGGGCCCAATTGGATCCAATCCAATTTGCCTAAACCTAACTTTGTACAACAAAGCCCAACAAGCCCAATGACAACTTTAAAAGCCCAAATCCAATTTCAAGGCCCAATTAATTAAATACAAAAATCCAATTTCACATTCAATTAACCTAAAGTTTATTACATGATTAATTACCCAAATTAACATTTCTAAAACATTAATTTTACAATTAATCATGCACAATTTCATTATCACATGCCCACACATTTAATGAAAAATCAACCCATTTTCATGCTTCAAAGTCTTGGCAATTTGGGGATTTTATGTCCGATCCAAATTCAATCCAATCAATTACACAATCGATATTAAATCATATACCCAAATGATTTCCAATTCATCTAATGAACAAAAAATCAAAATTCTAAGACAATTAGGGCTTATCAAATTCGACCACCATAAGCAAATTGGGGAAAAATGATCCAATCACATTTTCATGAAATTGATCCAATCAATCTTCAATTCAACTATATTTAAGCATACTTAATCATCCAATTTCATAAAATCATGCTCAAATTGAAAATACCCAATTTATTATTTTAGGTCACCATTTAATTTGGGGAAAAATGTTTCAAACATTAATTCATGAAATTGATCCAATCAATATTCAATTAAACATGTATTAAGCATACTTAAACATCCAATTTATTCAAATCATGCTCAAATACAAAATATCCAAATTTTAAGCCCTAAACTTTCATGCTTGTTGTTTTATTCTAGGTCCCAAGATCATCAAACAAGCATGAAGATGTGTGAAATACATATCAAAGAAGTTTCGGAATACTTACATAGATCGGTTGAGACGATTTGGTGAAGAACAAAACTGAATTCTGCCCTCCAACACGCCACTGCAGTGACCAGTCCACTACCTTGAAAAATCAGATTTTGAGCTGAGATTTGAAGCTCCAAGCTTCATCTAACGATTCCCGGCTCGTGGTGGGTTTCCCTAACACCTTCGTATGTCTTCGAGGAGTGTGCTAGCACTTGGATCTTGCCACAAAACCCTCAAATATCCTCCATCATTCACGCCATTTTCAGGCAGTCCATGGCAGCCCCTTGGGCGTGAGCTTTGGAGAGAAAAGAGAGAATGAGAGATAGATGGAGAGAGAGAGAGATCTAGGGTTTTCAAAAATATTCATCTAATGAATAATAATGATTACCAAAGTGTGAGAGATATTTTGCTTTTAACTTTGGTGAAACTTTCACTTTTACCCTAAACTAGGTAGGTGTGGGTAAATGGTTTTCCAAAAGCAAACAAGGTAGTTGGGTGGTAGGTACACCTACCACACTTGGGCCCCACATATTTGAATTCAAAATTCAAATGTCTCTATGAACATTTACCGCGGCTCGGTTTCGTTTAATCCGATTAAACGAACTTCCGTCGTTAAATAATTAAATCTAATTTAATTAAATATCGATGCCTCGCAAATATATTACGAACATCGTTTACGAATTAATTCTAAATTAATTCGTTCGTTCGCATTAAAGTACGACTTTAATTTCGTAATGAAATCCAATTCATATTAATATATCCGATATATTAATTTTAGCCCATTCGAATAAATTAAATAGAAAAATCAAATTTAACTATTAAATTCATTTTACCGATTAATTCCAAAGTAATCGCGTTCTCTCTCTTTAGACGATATTTTATCCCAGATAAAATATCTATGTAATTAATCCCAGATTAATTTTCTCTCTCTTCTAATTAATCCCAGATTAATATATAATGCGAGTCATACGTCATTGGTGTATCATTGGGAAACGACCCATGAGATCTCCGGATATGTTGGCAGTAAATTCGGTCGTCGGACTATCCGAACACGTAAGTACCAAGTATTACGTTTTACCAATTTACAAGACAAGGTTGGCCTCTAGCAAAGCGCCATGCCTACCCAATTCTCCGGAAATATCCTTACAGGAATATGTGATCTATATCAGGCGTAGTATACGTAGTATTGCGTATTTTGATCCAGTATCAGATGATCACGTGCTAGGCCTGGGGCTTGATATGTGTCTGCCCCGTACGAAGCACATGTCGGATGTCTGGTAACTAGTCTCTATAATCGGATATACATGACCGAGTCATAATATCCTGATAGCCGCACAGCATATAAGAGCACTAATACCGTATCCTACGTGACCATCTTCTCCATATGACTGGAGTGACACTTCCGTCTTGACATCACACCCAATACACTACGATTCTCAATATACCCAGCATCGGCGTACACAGAACCTGTTAAAGCCCTGGACGACCTCAACTAAAGTACATTGATTGTCGCAAGTATTAGCGGTGCAAGTCTCAGGTTAAGACCAAATGCACCTACCCTGATTGCAGACTCCCATAGACACAAGGTCATACTACCAATGAGATTCTGCTGTGGTCTAATCCAGAGCGAAGCTGTTTCCCGTACCATCGGGGAAACACAACCTCCTATTACATTTGCCTGAGTGTCCTATACCCAGATATACGAGAACTATGCCATTATGTCTCACATAACACGCACAAGTGTAATACTAGTCTTTTACGCATCTATCGATGTCCAATCTCGACAATGCTTTGACTAGGGATGTTTAATGATTTATCCTTCATTGATTGATACTGTCTCATATCATTCTCAATCTAGGAACAAATCATAAGGACCTCCTATCATTTATATATCTAAGGTGATCTAATCAAAAATGATAAGAGTGCAATCTCTTTTGTTACATAGTTAATTTGTACAACAACACTATGATCTGTACAAATAGTGACGCTATGGGTCATAACTGTCCAACACATACAACTACGGTTCACATGTGGGTTTATGGGAGTGTAGACAAAGGCTCTCGCTGGTGAAGGATTTCTGACGATTAGGCTCCCCACTCAAGGGTTCGGCGACCAAGTGAGCGCATATTTTTTATACCTAAAGGTACGTGCCAATGAGTTATGGTGCATGACTGACTATCAAATGGATTTCCTATTAAAGATTTCCCAGAGGGAGGGTGGAGTGAACTCTTTTAAATACCCAAGCCTCTTAGGCTCTTATCGCCTTGGTGATAGGAATAAACAATAGGTCCTCGAAATTAGTCCCTCACGGAAAGCTTTGAGTAAATGATTATCTAGGTGCCTTTACAGCTTTTCCTTTCAGCTGTAGAAAGGTAGTGAATGAAGGAAGACACCAAACCATTACTTAGCTCTAATAATGCCTTTGATTAAACCCCTTCAACCCACTGTAGACACGGTTAACTAAAGCACAAATCACAAATATTACAAGACATTATTTCAGGGCCAATCCTTTATCCCTAGTGGAGTCGCCAGACTGTAAGACATAGAAATCGGTGACGCTGTTCTAGGTTCGCGGCCTAGTCAGGAGTACGGAGTAGCCCACAGGGGACTAAACCGGAGAATAAAGGAGTCACCACCCAGCATGAACTGGGAAATGATTTAAGGCCGCACTTACCTCTCGTAAGGGAATACCTCAAACCCTTGTGTTTGGAATGGTCCCTTACTTATGCCACATGTAATGAACGTATTTATGCGATAATATAACCACATCTACACTGTTAGTGTTCCTAGAACATGCCAAGGATCTAATAAACATGAAAAGGTGTTCATAAATTCAAAAATAAGTTGCGGAATACTTATAATGAATGGATTTGAGCTTTAAAATTTTGGGAGGAAGATCTCCAAGATCCTTCCTTTGTTGATGATTCCAGCTCTTGAAGTAGTTTCCCTATCACCTTAGTTGATTTCTCCAAGTGATAGGTTTGTTGATTTTGCAACAAAATCAAAGAGAGGAAGGCAAGAAGCTCACGCCCATTGAGAGGATTTTAGGGCTTCAAACTTGTTCCAAGTGTGTCAAGTGTGTGTGTTGAGAGAGAGAGAAGAGTTTTAGGTAAAACCAATTTACCCTTTTACCTAAACAAGGTAGTTGGGTAAATGTTTTCACCAAAACCATTCCAAGGTAGTTGGATGGTGGGTGGCTTGACATAAATGCCAACTACCCTCCCAACTACCACATTAAAGTGGGCCCCATATTTGAATTCAAAATTCAAATGTCTCTACGAACATTTTCCGCGGCTCGGTTCCCTTTAATCCAATTAAACGAACTTTCGTCGCTAAATAATTAAATCTAATTTAATTAAATAACGATGCCTCGCAAATATATTACGAACGTCATTTACGAATTAATTCTAAATTAATTCGTTCGTTCGTATTAAAGTCCGACTTTAATTTCATAATGAAATCCAATCCATATTAATATATCCGATATATTAATTTTAGCCCATACGAATAAATTAAATAGAAAAATCAAATTTAACTATTAAATTTATTCTACCAATTAATTCCAAATTAATCGTGTTCTCTCTCTTCCGAACACATTTAATCCCAGATTAAATAATACCTCAATTAATCCCAGATTAATTTTCTCTCTCTTAATTAATTCCAGATTAATTTTCTCTCTTAATTAATCCCAGATTAATTCTAATTAAATCAACTGTCATCGGTGAATCTTTGGGAAGCGACCCAAGAGATCCCAAGATATGTTGGCAGTAGATACGGTTATCGGATTATCCGAATACGTGTGTACCTCGTACCACGTGCTAACTGATTTACAAGACATGGTTGGCTTCTAGCAAAGTACCGTGCCTACCTAATTCTCCAGAAATATTCTTACTGGAATATATAATCTATGTCACGCGTAGTATACGTAGTATTGCGTATTGTGATCCAGTATCGGGTGTCACGTGCTAGGCCTGGGGCTGGAATTGTGTCTGTCCCGTACGAAGCACATGTCGGATGTCTGGTAACTAGTCTCTATAATCGGATGAACATGACCTAGTCATATCATCCCGATGACTGCAGTACTCCAGAGTACTAGTTCCGTATCCTACGTGACATCTTCTCCACTATGACTGGAGTGATACTTCCGTCTTGACATCACACCCAATACACTACGATTCTCAATATACCCAGCAGAGGCGTACACAGAATCGGTTAAAGCCCTGGACGACCAAAACCAAAGCATATTGATTGTCGCAAGTATTAGCAGTGCAAGTCTCAGGTTAAGACCAAATACACCTACCCTGATTTCGGACTTCCATAGACACGTAGTCATACTACCAATGGAATTCTGATGGGTCTATCTAGAGCGAAGCTGTTTTCGTACCATCTGTAAACACAACCTCCTATTACACTTGCATGAGTATCCAATACCCATATATATGAGAACTATTCTATTGTGCCCTCACAACTCGCATTAGTGTAATACTAGTCTATTCCGCATTATCGATGTCCAATCTCGATAATACTACGACTAGTGATATTTAATGATTAATCCTTCGAGGACTGATACTTTCTCTTATCATCTCAATCCAGGAACTAATCATAAGGACCTCCTATCATTTTTACATCTAGGTGATCCAATCACAAATAATAAGAGTGCAATCTCCTTGTCACATAGTTAATTTGTACAACAACACCATGATCTGTACAAATAGTGACGCTATGGGTCATAATTATCCAACAATCTCCCACTTGACCTATAGCCAGTCACTCGAGTGTCACACACCGAACTATGTACGATTTGCTCAAACTGCTGAGGAATGGCTTTCGTCAGCGGATTTACATGATTATCGTCTGATGCGATTTATTCGATCATCATATCGCTACAATGTATGATCCGAACGAATCAGATGAATCGTTGAAGTATATATCTGGATCGTTGATGAGACCATTAATTCTTTAGCCTGTGCTGACGCATAGCTCAGCTGCTAACAGAACTATATCTAATCTAATTAGATATATTATCGACCCAAATGGCTTATATTGATGCCTCAGCCGCAGCAATAACCCGCATTTGTTGTTTTTTCGGTAACATCACCTTGCTTGGAAGATTTCCAGCTCAATGCTCCGTTATTCAAACTGTATTGTACTATTATTTTTATCGGTAAGGAAACTTGCAGCAGTGATCCTAGTCACTTCAAGTTCTCCTTCTCCATAGTTTAAGACATCATCCTTAGTTCTCTAAGATAATAACAGATGTTCTTAATATCAATCCAGTGACTATCACTTGGATTAACCTATTTGTGACTCCATATGCTCAAAGCGTATGAGACACCAGGTAACGTACATTTTTCAATGTACAATTTCTCTGAGAGTGTTAACAACTTTAAATCTATCTCAATAGATCTTTATTCCTATAATAAAGGTTGTTTCTCTCAAGAATTCTACGGAGAATTTTCTTGAAAGCCAAGCTTTCACCGATTGTAATATGAGAATATCATTTCCAAGAAATGACATATCATCATTATTTAGGACAGTCACTTTCAGTGCACTCCCACTAACCTCTTTATATACACAAGAATCATTTCTCATTTTTGAATTAAATCATAAACCATTATGATTACATTAAAACGATAATTCCAAGAACCTAATACTTGCTTCAATCCAAATATGGATCGAATAACCTACAAACCTTGTTTGCTAGTTTTGGTACGACAAAACCGTCAGGATGTTATAAACATCCTTCAAATAGGTTTCCGTTTAAGGAAAGCGATTTTGATGTTCAGCAGCCATATTTCATAAATGAAATATGCAACAACAACAAGCATTATCCAAATAGATTCAACGTGGCAACAGGTAAAAGATTTCATTGTAATCAACACAATGTTGATAACGATACATTTCTGTTACAAGCCTAGCTTAGTACGTTGGTATGCTTCCATCCACGTATGTCTTCCTTGAAGACTTATATAGTACCAATAGGCACAATGCCTTGCGATACAACAACTAGTGTCCAAACATAGTTGATATACATGGAATCCATTTCGGACTCATGGCACTATGCCATAATATGGAGTCGATACCTTGTATCACTTCCTCATACGTAGTCAGTTCGTATTCCTTAATAAGATTGACATCTTTATGTGGTGAGATCAGAAACCCATACCCAAGTTGTTTTCTGACTCTCTCCGACTTACCCGGTTCTTGTGTATTCGAAGATTACTGGTACAGTTTCATCCTTGATGAACTGTTTGTGTTCCACTAAGGTCTAGGTGCCTTGAACAGTATTACTCTGATTTTCATCGAGTTTTACTATCCTCCCACTTACCACTGCATATCGATATTCCTCTTAGGAAAACCGCATGGTGAGCAACAATTACATTGTTCTCAAGTGAGTTGTATAAGTATTATACTTTTGGTTTCCCTAGGATAACCTACAATTGGCACTTATCCAATTTGGGTTCTAGTTTGGTATCATCCAAACGTATGCCTAGCATTCCCAAATCATCAGGAATTAGAATTCCCTGTTTCTTTCCTGTTCATATCTAATATGAAATCTGTCAAACAGATTTTCATGGAACCTTATTCAAAATAAGTATTGCATTGTTAATGCTTATCCCTTTGAAGGAAAATGGTAGCTCAAAGCGACTCATGATTAACCTTATCATGTCTAACAAAATTCGGTTTCTCCGTTCGGACACACCGTCAAATTGACGTGTTTCAGGAGGAGTCGTCATTGAAAGAATACTATACCTTTCAAGTAATTTGAGAAATATATTGCTTAAATATTTTCATCATGGTCTAACCGTGATGGTATAAATACTTTAGCCAATCTGTTTGTCCATTTCGTGTCGAAACTCTAAAAGTTTTCGATTTGTGTTTCAAAAGAAACACATAACTATAACGCGATGCCACATCCGTAAAGGTCACGAAATATTCATATCCACCTCTAGCCTTGCTAGATATGGGCCCACTTACGTCACTATGAACAAGGGCTAACAGATCGATGGCACTTAAACTTTTACCAAGTAAAAGGTGTTTTAGGTACTTTACCTAATAAACTAGATTCTTAGACATCATTTGAATAGAATCAAATCCGTTCTAGTACCTATTCTTCAAAAGTGCGGATATACGAGACTTGTTTAATTATGTCCCAGACTACAATGCCACAATTAAGTTTCTTCTGATCAAATCAGTTTAAGCTATTAGTTTGTCATGTCATATGGTTACGATTTATTTATATTCAACATATAAATCTGAATTCACATCTAATATGTTTATCTCAATATCATCTTTATAAAAAAAAACACTTTAGTGCTCTAAAATATAAAGGTATACTCGCAACGAGTTATACTCCATATAGAGATAATGTTTCTAGTCAAACCAGTTGCATTATAACAGTTTCCTAATTTAAGTACATACCCGAAGGGTAGTTCCTAAAGTTAGGTATCTACGGTGAAACAGCAACTGTCGTCCCGTTTCCAATTCGCAGACTAATCTCAATCTGAAGTCAGTATCCTGCTCAAAGCAGATTCTGCACATCAGTACATATATTTATGTATCACTTTTAGTATCTAAAATTCAATTTAATACTATTAGTGAACATGTTTATGACAAACATATTTGAAGTCAAAGCCTTTCCCGTCTTCAATTCCTTCATGTCTACTTTGTCCATACGGCAATCACGCTTCAGTGACCCTGTTTGTCACAGTTTGGGCAGACATCTTGGGATGTCCTTTCTTCTTTCTAGAAGATTATAATGATCTTGCCTTTGCCCTTTTCTACAACTCAGAAGCCTTTGGCCAAGCCTTGGCTTTCTAGAATATCGAAGTAGGGTGTGCCTTGCGCTACTTGCCTTATTGCAAACTTTGGCTTTGTCTCATTGAGAATGGCCATTAACTCTCCAAGAGTTATTAATTGCAATTTAATACTTCTAAGATCTAAGAATAGATCTATGAAGATCCTTCAATTTCTTCATCATACTTTAAGGATCTAATCCTTAGTTCTGATTAGGAAATTAAGGAGTCATATTGACAAGTATAATGGATTAAGCACTAAAGTTATCATCACATGAATCTTCCAAAGATCATGCTCTACTATTTGCTTAACTTTGGGCTTAGACCTAATATGTTATTTTTATCAAATAAAGTAACTTATTAGTTTCCAGGACCATCTTGAAATTTTATTCCCAATTTAAAAAATTAAAGTCGTTTAAACCACATTTTCCTTTTGGATTATGTTTTAAACACTAATCTTTCAAATTTAATCTTGATTCTAATAGTCCAACTATTTAATCAACGATTTCAGGTACAATTTAATGTAATGATTACTATAGTCTAACTACATAAATAATTATAATTTTTTTGGTTAAAATCAAATGTATATTGATTACTATAATCCAATTATATAATCAACTATAAATGAAGGGTAAAATTCAAATATTGATTACTATAATCCAATTATATAATCAACTATAAATGAAGTAGTTTAAATACAGTCCAACTGTTTAATTAAAACAACAATTAAATATTAGTCCAACTAATACTTTAATTTATTTGACGAGATATTTGATATGAGTGCGTATGGCAAGTTATAAAACGAATATTGTAAATTTAATTCTTGCCACCCACTAATTTTCGGTGAGCCTCTAACTCTCTGTCGAGTACTCGGGAAACCTAGTTTCCTAGTGGGCTAGAATCCCGTTAACTAATACACAATCTTGACTTTGGCCAACAAATTGTATGATACTTAACTAGGTAGATCTCTAAGATCAATTGGATCTAATCCAACTCCTAGATCCAGTAGGTGGACATCCAAGTCCGAAACATATATATTATATATGCCAATATATCCAATATATTTTCCTAAACTTTTCCTCTGAATCAACTAAGCCTTGTGTAGGCATTGCATTTTTGCATGTGAAACCCGATGATGAGTCTCAGTTGGAGGCACTACCTTTTAAGTTGCGAAAGCCACGGGAAACGGACATCGGAAGGGAAGAGTCAAGAATTGACTCATTGACGGATTTAGTTCACTAGTTTAGCTTTGAGTAACTCGTTTGATTTCTGTTTTAAAAATTATGCTCGGCCTAAGACACCTAAACCCGGCCCACACACATCTAGCCCACACGAATTTAGCTCACACACCTATCTAACCCACACAAATTTAGCCTAAACACCTAACCAAGCCCACACACAACATCAAAACACCTAGCCAAGCCCACCCACCTAGCCAAGGCCCACACGCCCATAGCCCCCTAATACAAACCCAAATTAAATAATTATTAATTAAATTAAAACATTAACTAAACAAAATATTAAATAAATAAATAAAATATTTACCAAACATAAAATAATTACATACCTAATTAACACAAATCAAATATAATTATTCCTAGCTAAATTAAATTATATACCAATCTAAAATATTGACTTCCTAATCTAACAAATTAAATGCCTAATCAACACCAATTAAAGTTATCACCTTCTTAATTTAAAATAATTTGTCCCCCCCTCAATCTTGTGTATACCTTTCTTGGAAATCCTAATTGAATACCAAAATCTTTTCCTTGTGAGACAAGGGTGAACCCTAGCCATTCTCTATATAAACAACCCCTAGCAAAGGCCAACCTCTCTCCACTCTCTCCATTCACACGCCCATCACAAAATAAAAGAAGCAAAAAAATTATCTCCAATATCTTACAAGTTCACGCAAATTACACCAAAAAACAACAAGCAATTTTCTTCATCTCTTTCCCCTATATTTCCGAAAATCACACTCCCTAAAGCACCTCACTGCACCGAAAAACACACCCCTATACAACACCTCACTGCACCGAAAAACATAGACCCTACACAGAGCCATATAACCGAAAAACACAACCCTCTCCAGTAGCCAAATAACGCCACAACAGAAACCATAAGCACCTTCACATCACTGAAATTCACAGCCAAATACAGCAGCCCTCTATCACCGAAAATTACAACAAAAAATGCACTGCAATGAACAAAAAAACTGCACTGTTTTACACGCCCAAACAGTAGCAAAATCACCCTAAAACAGCCCCTAAAACACTAAAAAACTGCACAAAAAACTGCACAAAAAACTGCACTTTTAACCCTTAAGATATCACAAAAAACTGCACTTAAAGTCTTTAAAAAACAATCAAAACAGTCCGCCTAAACGCCAAAACAGTGACCTGAAACAGTGAGCAGAAAACACGCCCAAATAGCAGAAAAACGAAGCCTAAACAACGAGAAAAACAGTGGAACGACGAGTTAAGAGGCTAAGCTAGAGAACTGGAAGAGTAAGGAGCTTTTACCCCTTCCGATCTCCGTGAAACGCAAGTTCGAAGATGACTTAAACGGTTAGACCTGAGGGTACTTTTCACACTTGTTTTTCTGTTTTATTTTTATTATTTATTGAGTTTTGTTCGCATGATTATTATGTTAAAATACATGTTGTGGCCCTTGAGTAGATAAATATGCATGTATTATGAGTATGATGTGTGTTGTGGCCTTTGAGTAAAATGAAAAATGTGTCGCCTCTTGTGGTATATAGGATGGAAACCCGGACGTAAATTTCATAGCCGATTCCGAATGGACGGTAGTATGATCTGCACTCGAGATACAACTCCACGTACCACTTGAGCAAACGGCACATATTTTATTTTATGTTGTTTTGATGTGTTTATTATTCATTTTTTAATTTCCGGATATTTCTTGTTCGTGTAATAATATGATCGAGCGCATGGGCTTAGTAAGTGTGATGAAAGGTCCTCTAATTGAAGGGGTTAAAATCTTTTACCACGATGCTTCGCCGCGCCGGTCAATGTATATTCGATTGGATGTGAGATATGTTCAATCGGGTATACGAAATCCGATATTTTTTACATTTACCTTTTTGTTTCATATACATGCATTGAGATAAGCGCATGGGCTTAGTAAGTGCGATGAAAGGTCCTCTAATTGAAGAGGTTAAAAATCCTTTACCACGATGCTTCACCGCGCCGGACGATGTGTATTTGATTGGATGTAAGACATGTTCAATCGGGTATATGAAATTCGATATCTTTGTATTTACTTTTCTTCATATATATATACATTGAGATAAGCGCATGGGCTTAGTAAGTGCAATGAAAGGTCCTCTAATTGAAGAGGTTAAAATCCTTTACCACGATGCTTCGCCGCGCTGGATATCTTTGTATTCACTTTTGTTTCATATGTATGCATTGTGTTGTGTGCGCATGGGCCTAGTAAGTCGGATTAAAGGCCTCCACTTGGAGGGATAAAAAAGCCTACGGTCTAACTTTACCGCAATACTTCACCGCGCTTTGTTATTTACTTTTCGTTATGTGTTATTTATTTCATTCGAACATTATCATTCATTCATGCATTTTATTTGTTGCACGTTATTATGCATGCATGCGCATGGGCTTAACTAGGGTGGGTTAAAGGTCCTCTATTCGAGGGAAAATGCCTTAAGGCTACCTTACCACGATGTTTTGCCGCGCTGTTTATTACGTGATTTATCGCTGTTTTGTAAAATATCATTTTATTCATGCATTTTATTTCTGTTTATTACGTAATGTTCTACCGTGCTTTCTTTTCCATTTTATTCATTCATATGACACCTCATTGCATAATCTTGCATCACATATAACATGCTTAATTGAAAATTTGTAGTAGTTACATGAGTATAGGCACACATTGCATTTCTCTCCTTCTTGGTATTCCTTTCTTTCACTCATGTTAGCCACATTCTTTGGCATTACATCATGGCACGTTTATCTTTAATATATAGATGTATCTTTAATTGTTCCTCTATCGCGTATTTGAATTTGCATCTTTTATCCATTCATGTCATGCGCTTGTTTTGACTCCATTTATTATGTGGCTTTTTTGATCTTATTTCATATGCTTTTATAATGCGCTTATTACATGATATGTTCGCCGTTATTTTGATTTCCTTTATATTGCATGCCAATATTGCTATGGTTGTCTTGCGTTTATGTTTGCATGAATATTGAATTCTTATGATGTAATATGTTTGCTATTGAAAAAGACTTACCTTTTAAGCATGCGAACTTAGTAATAGGATTTGATTTCATGAATATTTAGATGTAAACTTTATCTTTTGTGCATATGAACTTAGAAGCACGATACCCTTGGAAATAATTGTTACTTAGGCTTGATTAAATTATTACACAAATCCTTTCATTACAAGTGACATAAGTAAGGGACCATTCCGAACCCAACGGTTTGAGGTCTTCCCTTGCGAGGGGTGAGTGCAGCCTTAAATCTTATTTTCCCGGTTCACACTGGGTGGCGACTCCATCATTCTCTAGTTTAGTCCCCCGTGGCTACTCCGTACTCCCAGCCGGGCCGCGAACCCGGAACAGCATGCGTTGCTCAGTTTCCTGTGTCACCACAGTCTGGCGACTCCATTGGGGATAGAGAATCGGCCCCGAAATATTGTCTTATAATGTTTGGATTTTTATTTTAATTGACCATGTCTATAGTGGATGAAATGAGGGTTTGATCAAAGATATTTTAAGGCTAGGTAATGGTTTGGTGTCTTCCTTCATTCACTACCTTTCGAGGAAAAGCTGTGGAGGCACTTAAATAGTCACTACCCTTGGCCTGTTGTGACATACTAATTTGGAGGACTTGTTGCTTATTCCTGTCACCAAGCAATAAGAGCCTAAGAGGCTTGGGTATTTAAGAGAGTTCGCTCCACCCTCCCTCTAGGGAATCTGCAACAAGAAATCCATTTGACAGTTAGTCACACACCATGACTTGTTGGCACGTACCGCAGGTAAAAAAAAATACGCTTGCTTGGTCGCACGAACCCTTGAGTGGGGAGATCTAGTTATGAGCAATCTTTCGCCAGCAAGAGTCTTTGTCTATACTCTCACGAACCCACCCATAGACTGGGGTTGTATGGCTAAAGTAACAATTTTTTTCCTTGAGTATGTGCTTGTGGACCGTCCTCATTTAGATGAAGTTGGACTTCATGTCAGAAATGCGAACTTGCTGGGCCATTTAAACTGGGGCGAGTTCATATCCTATGACCATTAGGACCAAAGCTTCTGAAATATTGATGGACCACCTTGTAGAATTTACTGTTTTATGCTTGAATTATCCGTATGCCTGTGTGGGAACATCGTCGTTTGGATCCATCTGGACCATTTGTCATGAGATATGGGCTTATTAGGCCATTTAAACTGGGACAAGAACGTATCTTATGGCGATTGGGCCAAATGCCTCTAAATATTGATGGGCCATTTTGTGTTTGTGTTCGGAATATTACCATTTGGATGTAGTTGGGCTCCTTGCCATGAGATGCGAACTCGTTGGTGTTAGACATTATGACCCATAGCGTCACTGTTTTGTAAATGATATTGTATTATTGTACAAAATTAACTATGTGATAATGAAATTGCCTTTTGCCATTTTGTAATTTATTTACGTTGATATATAAATGGCGAAAGTCCATATGATTAGTTCCTTGTTGAGATGATATGAGACAGTATCAATATATAAAAGGATTAATCATTAAATATCCCTAGTCGGAGTATTATCGAGATAGGACATCGATAATGCGGAATAGACTAGTATTGCACTTGTGCACGTTGTGAGGGCACAACAGCATAGTTCTCATATATTTAAGTATTGGATACTTATGCGAGTGCGATAGGAGGTTGTGTTTTACCGATGGTACGGAAAACAGCTTCGCTCTGGTTAGACCCCGCGGAATCCCATTGGTAGTATGTCTGCGTGTCTATGGGAGGCCGCATCAGGGTAGGTGTATATGGTCTTAACCTGAGACTTGCATCGCTAGTACTTACGACAATCGATAAACTTTGGTTTTGGTGGTTGGGGGCTTTAACCAGTTCTGTGTTCACCACTTCTGGATTTATCAGGAATCGTAGTGTACTGGGTGTGATGTCAAGATGGAAGTGTCACTTCAGACATATGGAGTTGATGATCGCGCAGGACACAGAACTAGTACTCTATAAAAGGTTGCAACCGTCGGGGCAATATGACTAGGTCAGGATTGTCCGATTTAAAGAGACTAGTTGCTTGATGTCCGATATATGTTTCGTACGGGGCAGACACATTTCCAGCCCCAGGCCTAACATGTGATCAAACGACACTGGATCGATGTACGCAATACTACGGTATACTACTCTTGATATAGATCTAATATTCCTATAAGAATATTTCTGGAGAATTGGGTAGGCATCGCGCTTTGCTAGAAGCCAACCTTGTCTTGTAAGTCGGTAAAAACGTAGTACTAGGTACGTACGTGTTCGGATTATCCGACGACCGTATTTACTGCCAACATATCCGGAGATCTCTCGGGTCGCTTCCTGAAGATTCACCTATGATAATTGATTCGAACTTTATTAATCTTGGATTAATTACGGAGAAACTTTATCTTGGATAAATACCTTATTTTGAGAGAAAACGATTAATTTGGAATTAATCGGTAAAATAATATATTCGATATATTAAACGAAATTAGATTTCGACGCGGAATTAAAATCGGATTTTAATTCGGGCAAACGAAGCGATTTAGAATTAATTCGTTAGCGACGTGAATAGTGATTTCGCTAGGCATAATTATTTAATTTACGTCGCGACGGAAATTCGTTAATTCGGAATTAGCGAAACCGAGCCCGAAAGTGTTTGCGGACACATTCGTATTTTGTAACGAGTGGGACCCGCAAGTCACATCGCGAAGTCACATCACTTGACATGACTAGTTGATGGATGTCACAAGTCACTTTATTAAAGTGACTAGATGTCACTATTCATGATGGAATTGGTGGAGCCAATTAAAGGCTTTTGGAGGGAAAATTTGAGTTTGACTTTTTGAAAAGCCATATACCAAATATTTGGTATTTGATATCATTATTCTTTTAAAAAGAAATTCTTGAAAAAGAAAAAGCTCTCCCTCTCTCTCTCTCATTGCCGAAACTTGTCTAAGGCAAAGGAAGAATTTTTCTTCAATTTTTCTCTTGTGCTAGCACATTAAGGATCAAAGGAGGTGATAGGGAAACCACTTGGAGCTTGGAATACACAAAGCTTGGAGCTTTCATCCTCTTCCTCACCTTGGCCGAAACTTCAAGATCCTTGGAGCTTCAACCTTTGTTCATCATCTTCATCACTAAGCTTTGTAAGTATGATTCCGCCATGCTTCAAGTTTATTGTATATTCATATTATTGTATTTCATATGCTTAATCTTTCCTTGGGACAAATAATAGAAACCAACAATGGTATCAGAGCTAGGTTGAGCATGAAATACTTTAGGTTAAAATTTGGGTAAAATTGATTGAAGCATGTTCTTGTGAAATTTGATGAATGAGTATGCTTATATGATGTATAATGACATAATATGGAATCAATTTTATGAAAAATGCATTTGATGATTTTTCCCTCAAATTTATGCCTTGGCCGAATGTGATTCTACTTGGAGTGGATTGGAATTTTTTGGTTGTAAGATCATTGGATGACTTAAAACGTATACGGGACGTAGATTAGTGATTCAATCGGATTGAAAAAACAATCGACACAAAAAATCACCTTGGCCGAATGTAATGGACATGAATATGGACTTGATTTTTGTTCAAATAAATATTGGACATGTGTTTTGAACAAGTTATGATTAAAAATTAAATTGGTGTTTTGGAAATATTTGGTTTAATGTATTAATCATGGATTTACACTTTAATTATTGGATTTTAAAATTTGGAATATTAAAATTTAATTAATGGGCTTAATTGTAAAATTGGGCTTGAATTATTATATTTGGGCATAATGGGCTTGGTTGGGCCAAGTAGATTTGGGCCCAAAGGATTGGATCCAATTTGGGCCTAAATCACTCCATTAAGTCCAAATATAGTAAAATGGGCTTTTATGTTTAATTGGGCTTATGGGCTTGAAATTGATTTTATGGCATTTAAGGGTGATTCCTTATTTGGGTTTGGCAATTGGGTTTGACCCACATTGACCAAAGCCCAAGCCTTAATAAATCAATTGAAAGCCCATCGGACTTTAATTAAACAAACATTGGATGTTCTTTGAGACCCAATTAGATTAGATTTAGAATCTAAGTCTTTAAAGCACATTAATAGTGTAAACATTTAATTTGGAATTAAAATTAATTGAATTAGTGTTGAATACGAATTAAATTAGATTTAATAAGTAGTTCGATATAATTCGCGAATTCGTACCTTATGTACTTATTCTCAAACGAGTTGGACTCGCGCAAAATCAAAATCGTTGTTTGAACATTGGATGATCACTTTAACAAAGACTAATTAATTGGATTAGATTGGTTGTAGAAGCATGTCTTGATTGAATATATATATGTATGTGATGAATGAATAGTGTATATCGGATGGATATTAGAAGGGAAAAGGGTAATTTTAGAAATTATTGTAAATTCAGAATTTATAAATTGGACCTGCGTGTCCAGCCTTATCTCTTTTATCTCTTTGTATTCTCTTCTCACCTAATTCCCCTCAATGTAAATGAGGTTTCTCTTATTGTATTATGTAATTGGGTAGAAGTAGAATAGTGCTAGCGGGGAGAGGAAAGGGAGTGATTTGTTCTAGGAACAAGTTGTTTATATATCCATTCGCATATCACTATTAATTTACTTTACGCGCTTTATGATGTTTTAGAAGCATGCTTAAGGGTGTATGTTGATGAGACCTAACAAAGATAATAAATTGGTTGCCAATTACGCAAAAATCCCTCAATCTATATTAAGCGATTATCCTTCCATTGAATGATTCTTGTTCAAGATCCAATTGGCATTGGTTTGTTGGCCAAAGTCAAGACCTTGTCAATTAGGATGTACTTGAATCATGAGAGTTTTGTTCCATATCGGTGTCTAGTCCAAGTTGTGATTTGTTGGCCAAAGTCAAGATCACTTCTTGTCCAAAGACATTGATTACGAAACTTTCCTTGTCAATGGGTCCCGCTTAACTGGAATCATTAGGTTTGTTGTGCCAAAGCCAAGGCCTAGATGATTCGGAGGATATGGTTAGAAAATGTATTGGATACATTGGCATATGCAATATGTTTAGGACTTGGATGTCCACCTAACCGGATCTAGGAATTGGATTGGATCCAATTGATCTGTGAGATCTACCTAGTTAAGTAGCATACAGCTTGTTGGCCAAAGTCAAGGTTGTGTGTTATTTAACGGGATCCTAGCCCACTAGGAAATAGGATTTCCCGAGTTCTCAACAGAGGGTTAGAGACTCGATGAAAATAGTGGGAGGCTAGTATGTGAATTTGCAATTTCGTTCAGATACTTTGCCTTACGCGTATTTCAAAATTTTTTCGTCTATTTTTAAAATTAGTTGGACTAATACATTGTTATTTTTCTTGTAACAGTTTGACTGTACCCATTCTATCGTCAACTAGATAGTTAGACTGTCGTAGTTGAGATGGCTAGCAAGGGAAATGTGCGTGACATCATCATGGGTGATAATGTCTTTAAAGGCACAAACTTCGCTGACTGGAAATGAACCTCAAGATAGTACTTGGGGCTGAGAGGCTACTGTACACTATACAGACACCTCTCCCGCCTAGACCCACTGATCCGCTTGAGCTGGAGTTATGGAAAACTCACAGCGAGGATTGTGACACAGCTCAGGCTGTTATGTTAGCTTCAATGACTCAACACTTTCGTCGCCAGAATAGGGACTTGGATCCTTATAACATGATGGCTAGACTGCAAGATCTCCACCGCACCAATAAGCGGATGGAGAGGTATGAGTTAGTGAAGAAACTCTTCCGCCCGAATGACTGAAGGCACATCAGTTGAGGTCCACGGGACTCAAATGATTGCCGATATTGATGAGTTGGCCAATATGGGAATAGTCTTGGAGGCTGAGCTGACTGTAGATTTGATCTTACAATCACTTCCCGATACTTGGAAGCAAATCATAATCAACTATAAGTTGATGGATACCGATGACACTCTTGGAGAGCTGTTATCCATGCTGAAGGAGTCTGAAAAAGAACTCCTAAAAGGGAGCAAGCGCGAGGCGCACTATGCATCGACCTCTCAGGGGCCAAGGGCTGGGCCCAAGGCCACTGGAGGGGTGAAGAAGAGGAAATATAAAAACAAGGGTAAAGGCAAGTTGACAAAGGCTTCTGGGAAGCCAAGGGACAAATCTCAAGATGTCTGCCTCAAATGCGGCAAAAAGGGTCACTGGAAACGTGACTGCCGAGTGGGCAAAGGACAGAGGGAGGATATCAAGGCAGGCAAGGCACCAGCCTCTGGTATGTTTGTTATTGAGATAAATATGACTACTTTAAGTCTTAAAAATTGGATTTTTGATTCTGGTTGTGCTGCTCATATTTGTACTGATTTGCAGGATCTGCAGATTAGCAGGATGCTGGCTTCAGGGGAGGTTGACCTAGAGTCGGAAACGGAACTCCAGTTGCTGTTTTGGATGTAGGAACTTTTGTTTTGGAACTGCCCTCGGGGCATGTACTTAAACTTTTGAACTGTTATTATATACCTAGTTTAACTAGGAATATCATATCTGTATCTTTGTTAACCCAGCATGGGTACACTTTTGTATTTAGAAACACTGGGTGTTATTTATATAAAAATGATGCAGAAATTTGCACTGCTGTTGCAAATAATGGTCTTTATATTTGAATATAAATGAATCTCCTAAACGTAAAATGACAAACAAAAGGCTAAAAATGAGTAATCTAAAAGATGAAGCTTACATGTGGCATTGTCGTCTAGGACACATCAACAAGACTCGCATATCCACACTTTCGAAGAGTGGGTACTTGGACGGATTTGATCCTAATTCATATGATGTCTGCGAATCTTGTCTTTTAGGCAAAAATGCCTAATCACCTTTTAGCGGTAAAGGTGAACGTGCCACAGAACTGTTAGCCCTCGTTATAGTGACGTATGTGGGCCCATGTCTAGCCAGGCTAGAGGTGGATATCATTACTTCGTAACCTTTACGGATGATGCATCTCGTTATGGTTATGTGTATCTAATGAAACACAGTCGGAAACTTTTGAGAAATTCAAAGAGTTTCGACACGAAGTAGAAAAACAAACAGGCAGAGTATTAAGACATTGCGGTCAGACCGTGGTGGCGAATACTTAAGTATGAGTTTCAAGATTACTTGAAAGAATATGGTATTCTTTCACAGTGGACTCCTCCATGGAACACCGCAATTAAACGGTGTGTCTGAACGGAGAAACCGTACCTGTTAGACATGGTAAGGTCGATGATGAGTCGCACTGAGCTACCAATATCCTTCTGGGGATACGCATTATACAGTGCAATACTTATTTTGAATAAGGTTCCGTCAAGTCTGTTGAACAGACTCCATACGAGTTATGGACAGGAAGGAAACCGGGTTTCTCTTTCCTGAAGATTTGGGGATGCTGGGCATATGTTAAACGTTTGGAAGGAACCAAACTAGAACCCAAATCAGATAAATGCCTTTTCGTGGGATATCCTAGGGAACCAAAGGATATTACTTCTATCACCCACAAGAGAACAAAGTATTTGTTGCTCTACATGTATTTTTCCTTGAGAAGGAATTCTTAGATGCAGTGGTAAGTGGGAGGAAAGTAGAGCTCGATGAAAATCGTAGTGATACTGTTCCTGGCAATGAATCAACGACGGAACTTGAACAGACCATCCGGGATGAGTCTGTACCACAATCTTCATATACACAAGGACCGCGTAGGTCGGAGAGAGTCAGGACAATACCTGAAGGTATGGGTTACCTGATCTCGCCTCATGTAGATATTAATCTTATTGAGGATAATGAACCGACTACGTATGAGGAAGCAATACAGGATATTGATTCCGCTTTATGGCAAGAAGCCATGAAGTCCGAAATGGATTCCATGTATGCCAACCAAGTTTGGACACTGGTTGATGCACCAGAAGGCGTGAAGCCTATTGGATGCAGATGGATCTTCAAGAAGAAGACCGACATGGATGGCAACGTGCAAACATACAAAGCTAGGCTTGTAGCAAAGGGGTATCGTCAACAATATGGTGTTGATTATGACGAAACTTTCTCACCCTTGCCATGATTAAATCCATTCGGATAATGCTTGCAATAGCTGCATATTTCGATTACGAGATATGGCAGATGGACGTTAAAACCGCTTTCCTTAACGGAAACCTTTTGGAGGATGTTTATATGCAACAGCCTGACGGTTTATCGTACCTAGACTTGCAAACAAGGTTTGTAAGTTAAATCGATCCATTTATGGATTGAAGCAAGCATCACGGTCATGGAATCAGCGTTTTGATGAGATCATAAAAGAATATGATTTCGTGCAAAACGAAGATGACCCTTGTGTATACAAGAAGACTAGTGGGAGAGCACTGACTTTTATTGTCCTTTATGTCGACGATGTATTGCTTATAGGCAATGACATTCCCATGCTAACGTCGGTGAAAGCTTGGCTTTCATTAAAATTCTCCATGAAAGATCTGGGAGAAGCAGCCTTTATTCTGGGAATAAAGATCTACCGGGATAGATCTAGAAAGCTGCTTGGACTCTCCCAGAGTACATATATTGACAAAGTGTTGAAGCGATTCAGCATGGATCAATCCAAGAAGGGATTGATGCCAATGTTACGTGGTATCTCTCTGTCTAAGGACATGTGTCCTAAGACTCAAGAAGAGAGAGATAACATGAGTCGGATACCGTTCGCCTCGACAGTCGGATCGATCATGTATGCCATGATATGTACACGACCTGATGTGTCATATGCTTTGAGCATGTGCAGTCGCTATCAGGCCGATCCAGGTGAAGGTCACTGGATGGCAGTTAAGAATATCCTTAAGTATCTTAGACGAACTAAGGATGCTTTCTTAATTTACGGAGAAGGAGAACTTGCGGTATCTGGGTATGCTGATGCAAGTTTCCAAACCGACAAGGACGACTTCAAGTCGCAATCTGGTACATTTTTTGTTTGAATAACGGAGCAGTGAGCTGGAAATCTTCCAAGCAAGATACTGTTGCCGATTCAACAACAGAAGCGGAGTACATCGCTGCGTCGGAAGCAGCAAAGGAGGCAGTTTGGATCCGAAAATTCCTAATCGGATTAGGAGTAGTTCCGTTAGCTGCTGAGCCGTTCCATTGTATTGTGACAATAACGGGCTATAGCACAAGCTAAGGAACCAAGGTCTCATCAACGATCCAAGCATGTTCTTCGGCGTTACCATCTGATTCGGGAGATTATACATCGTGGCGATGTAAAGGTCGAGAAGGTCGCATCAGATAACAACATTGCAGATCCGCTGACGAAGGCTGTTTATACGCATGTGTTTGAGCGACACATACATAGTTCAGGTATTAGATGCTTGAGTGACTGGCTATAGGCCAAGTGGGAGATTGTTAGACATTATGACCCATAGCGTCACTGTTTTGTAAATGATATTGTATTATTGTACAAAATTAACTATGTGATAATGAAATTGCCTTTTGCCATTTTGTAATTTATTTACTTTGATATATAAATGGCGAAAGTCCATATGATTAGTTCCTTGTTGAGATGATATGAGACAGTATCAATATATAAAGGATTAATCATTAAATATCCCTAGTCGGTGTATTATCGAGATAGGACATCGATAATGCGGAATAGACTAGTATTGCACTTGTGCACGTTGTGAGGGCAAACAGCATAGTTCTCATATATTTAAGTATTGGATACTTATGCGAGTGCGATAGGAGGTTGTGTTTTACCGATGGTACGGAAAACAGCTTCGCTCTGATAGACCCGCGGAATCCCATTGGTAGTATGTCTGCGTGTCTATGGGAGGCCGCATCAGGGTAGGTGTATATGGTCTTAACCTGAGACTTGCATCGCTAGTACTTACGACAATCGGTAAACTTTGGTTTTGGGGTTGGGGGCTTTAACCAGTTCTGTGTTCACCACTTCTGGGTTTATCAGGAATCGTAGTGTACTGGTGTGATGTCAAGATGGAAGTGTCACTTCAGACATATGGAGTTGATGATCGCGCAGGACACATAACTAGTACTCTATAAAAGGTTGCAACCGTCGGGGCTATGACTAGGTCAGGATTGTCCGATTTAAAGAGACTAGTTGCTTGATGTCCGATATATGTTTCGTACGGGGCAGACACATTTCCAGCCCCAGGCCTAACATGTGATCAAACGACACTGGATCGATGTACGCAATACTACGGTATACTACTCTTGATATAGATCTAATATTCCTATAAGAATATTTCTGGAGAATTGGGTAGGCATCGCGCTTTGCTAGAAGCCAACCTTGTCTTGTAAGTCGGTAAAAACGTAGTACTAGGTACGTACGTGTTCGGATTATCCGACGACCGTATTTACTGCCAACATATCCGGAGATCTCTGGGTCGCTTCCTGAAGATTCACCTATGATAATTGATTCGAACTTTATTAATCTTGGATTAATTACGGAGAAACTTTATCTTGGATAAAATACCTTATTTTGAGAGAAAACGATTATTTGGAATTAATCGGTAAAATAATATATTCGATATATTAAACGAAATTAGATTTCGACGCGGAATTAAATCGGATTTTAATTCGGGCAAACGAAGCGATTTAGAATTAATTCGTTAGCGACGTGAATAGTGATTTCGCTAGGCATAATTATTTAATTTACGTCGCGACGGAAATTCGTTAATTCGGAATTAGCGAAACCGAGCCCGAAAGTGTTTGCGGACACATTCGTATTTTGTAACGAGTGGGACCCGCAAGTCACATCGCGAAGTCACATCACTTGACATGACTAGTTGATGGATGTCACAAGTCACTTTATTAAAGTGACTAGATGTCACTATTCATGATGGAATTTGGTGGAGCCAATTAAAGGCTTTTGGAGGGAAAATTTGAGTTTGACTTTTTGGAAAAGCCATATACCAAATATTTGGTATTTGATATCATTATTCTTTTAAAAAGAAATTCTTGAAAAAAGAAAAGCTCTCCCTCTCTCTCTCTCATTGCCGAAACTTGTCTAAGGCAAAGGAAGAATTTTTCTTCAATTTTTCTTTGTGCTAGCACATTAAGGATCAAAGGAGGTGATAGGGAAACCACTTGGAGCTTGGAATACACAAAGCTTGGAGCTTTCATCCTCTTCCTCACCTTGGCCGAAACTTCAAGGATCCTTGGAGCTTCAACCTTTGTTCATCATCTTCATCACTAAGCTTTGTAAGTATGATTCCGCCATGCTTCAAGTTTATTGTATATTCATATTATTGTATTTCATATGCTTAATCTTTCCTTGGGACAAATAATAGAAACCAACAGTTGGGCCATTTAAACTGAGGTGAGTTCACTCCTATGACATTTAGCCCAAAAGCTTCTAAAATGATAATGGGCCGATTTTTTTAGAATTTTAATTAATTTATTATGTCCTATATGTTATATGCATCTTATGCACCTCATACATGCAAACATCATGTTAACACCCTCTATGTCTCATAGAGGACATCATAGATACCGTTTGGGTTAGAGAAGGTATGAGACTCACCAAAAATACCGAGAACAGATATGAGTACATTCGATAATGAGGTATCCTGTATGGATCAGTTGGAAAACAGTCTCACCAAGATCACTGAACAGTTGCAAGCCCTGACTACCGTTGTAGCTGGTATGGTTGTGCCCCGTGCTGGGGGGAATTCCGAGAATGTGAGGCATGAAGAGCCTCCGAATGGGTCGGGGGATGAGATTCCCACTTTTGATGACGACATGGCAGAATATGCAACAGGTAGAATGATTGGATCTTCGGCAGAATTTCAGAAACTTCGGGATCAGGTTGAAACAGTTACCCGCAAGATGAGGGGTAAATATGAAGAGTTGTTGGATTATGAGGCAATGACATTTGAAGAACAGTTGTCGGCTCAGTTCAAGATGCCAAACATGGCTAAGTTTAACAGGAATGGGGATCCGAGGGTGCATCTCCTTCAGTATGTTTCAGTCATGAGTTCAGTGGGTCTGTTCAAGCGTCAGACGCGAGAAAATGTTTGGGATGTCACTTGAAAAAGGCACCGGTACTTTGGTATCACAACCTTGAGAAGAAGGTTAGGGAATATTGGAGGGAGTTGGCTGATGCTTTTCTGAAGCAATACGTCACGGACTTGGAGATTGATTTGTCACTCCGTGATTTAGAAAACACTAAGCAGAAGCCGAAGGAAAGCTTCAAGGAGTATGTGGACCGATGGAGAAGTCAGTTGTTGAAAATGCAGACTAGGCCCTCTGAGAAGGACCAATTAAGATGATTATCCAAGGGCACCAAGCCCTCCATCTATGGGAAACTGAAGAGGATGACCTCCATGATTACAGACTTTCGGCAGTTGAGGGAAACTCTCATGGACATGAAGAAGAAGAGGCGGAAAACAAGAAGTTTTATGGCCTAAGTAGGAGGCCTATTGGGGGACATCGGGCATGAAACCTGTTTCCGCGGAGATTGGCTGCCATCCGGAACCGGAGATTCTCCAACTTGGGGAGACCCTTGTCTAAGGTGTTGGAAAATTAAAAAGACAAGGACTTCTGAAACCCTGGAGGCCAAACAATTACCCAATCCCCCACCATCACATTACAACCTAAACCTTTACTGTCACTCCACCAACAGAAAGGCCATGACACTGATAATTGCACTTGACTCCGCCATGAAATCCAAGACCTGATAGATTCCAAGAAAATACCCGACCCAGAAACAGAACAGCCTGACACACACAGAAACCCCTTACCCAACTACCGTGCCGTACCACCACCAACCTATATGATCAATTCAGGCCTCTCAGAAGACCTTGTTCTAAATCCTTTCACCCTAAAGCCTTTTACCTGGGAATCTGGGGATAGTAATAGTGAAGATGAGACTGAGCAGGGGAAGAACTTTTGGCTTGATTCTCTAGTGGTGATGAGGAAGAAGTGAGGGGAATGACCCGCAGCGGCCGCTTTACAATGATGTGGCAGAAAGGGGTAAGGAAGCCTTAACCGGCGGTAGAGAAGTGGTGGAAAATGCAGGAATGGTGGGGGGATACAGTGTTGGAGCAGTTGAAAAAGACCCGGGCTCAGGTTAGCATATGGGAATTATTGTGTACATCTCAAGAGCATAGGCAGGCCATGGTTGGCTTGAATAAAATTATGGTGCCTGAGGATGCCAACCCCGCAATGCTTGTCGGGTTCGGTACGAGGAGAAACTTTACAAAGGATCACTTTTTCAGAAGAAGAACTCCCAGCTGAGGGTAGAAATCATAACAGACCCTTGTTTATCAGAGCTGAAGTGAAGGGTAAGAAGATTCTGTGTAATGGTGGATGCTGGTTCGACCATCAATGTGTGCCCGTTGACGATTTTGGCCAGACTGGGCATAAAGGCAACAGACTTGGACCCTCAACAAGACCATTAAAGCTTATGATGACAGTAAGCGCAGAGTGGAAGGTACTTTTATGGCTATGGTTAAAGTGGGCCCATTGAGGACGAAATTGAGTTTACAGTGCTGGAAATCCGAGACACTTTGCCTTGTTGTTGGGAAGGCCATGGTTTCATAAGCTTGGGGGTGTGCCCTCTACTCTGCAACAGATGATTAAGTTCCCGTATGGGGGAGAAATTGTTACTATCCGAGCTGAGGTAGATACTGCTGTGGCCGCTTGGAAGTACTGCCTTTCACAAAGTTCCAAGTGTCGGCAGCTTTGAGCAAATGGGTGGATCCTAAGGTAGCTAGGATCATGGGAAAATTGAAGTATGAGCCGGGTGAGGGTTCAAAACTGCCAGATTTCAGAGGACAGACCTACTCGGAAGGGTTGGGGTACAAGTCTGATGAAGAAAAGCCGAAGGTCAAGAAGAAGGGCTTAAACTGATGGATTGCTTTGTTAAGGCTTCAGGGTATCAAGGTGAGCCTGAGCCGTGGAAGTTAATGGAATTGTGGTACCTGGGTTTGAGATCTTCCAGGAAAATATTGGGAAAGAAGCCAATAATGGAAAAAGCTGCAAAGAATGAAGAAGAGAAGTAGGAGGAAGAACTATAAAATTAGGTGGCCTGACTCTTGAGGAAGATTAGAAGCTCGGAAAGAACCCGATTGTGGAAGATGAAGTGTCTGCAGAGATGAAGACATTTGCCTCTCTGATTGTTTGAATGTACTTCTGCTTACCCAATAATAAAGACATCTCTTTTGCTTATTGCCTGAGTCATTCTTTTACTCTGCACGAATCAAGTATATTTGATATCAGTTCGGCCAAAACAATGCATTTAACCTTGGTACACTGAGAATCCCAAGGAAATTCTGATTGCAGTGAAGTTACTGCTGAAGAGCGGGAGAAACTAGAAGAAGTATTGATCAGATATGCCAAAGTGTTTGCTTGGTCCTATGAGGACATGCTGGGTAGACAGAAGCATTCCCAACACACAATAGCAACTTATCCAAATATGAGGCCAGTGAAACAGAAGCTTCGACGGATGAGACCAGAATGGGCTGAGAAAATCAGAGAGGAAGTTAAGAAACAGATAGATGTGGGGTTCTGGAAGTAGTGAAGTATCTCGAGTGGGTTGACCAACATTGTGCCAGTGCCGAAGAAGGACGGAAAAGTCAGCATGTGTGTGGATTACAGAGATCTCAACAAGGCTGCCCGAAAGATGATTTTCCACTGGCACATAGATATTCTGGTTGATAGTGCGGCTTTTTATCTGCTATGTACTTCATTTACGGATGGGTTTTCGGGGTACAATCAGGTTCTTATGGCTGAAGAAGACAAGCACAAAATGCTTCGTCACAGAGTGGTGCACTTATTGTTACAAGGTAATGCCATTTGGGCTTAAGAATGCAGGAGCTACTTATCAGGGATGGCCACTATATTATTTCTGATTTGATGCAGAAGGATATTGAAGTGTATGTGGATGACATGATGGTGAAATCAGAGACAAGAATCGGGCATATAGAGGCACTTGAAAAGTTCCTTCAAAAGAGTTGACAAAACAACTTGCGTTGAATCCTAAGAAGTGTGTGGTTGGAGTGATGTCAGGGAAATTACTGGGTCATACAGTGGGAATGGGTGGCATAGAGGTAGATTCTAAGAAAATCAAGGCAATTACTGAGATGCCAGCACCGAAGACAGAAAAAGAAGTCAGAGCATTCTTGGAAAGATTCAGTACAACAGTCGATTCATTGCCAAGTTGACATCAGTGTGTGAGCCTATCTTCAAAACTGTTGAGAAAAGATCAGCCTGTGAGATGGAAAATGAACAGTGTCCGACAGCCTTCGATAAAATCAGAGAGTACTTGGTAAAGCCTCCTGTATTGAAACCTCCGAGACCGGGCAAACCTTGATATTGTATTGGCTATAGAATCAGAAGCACGGGGGTGATGATGGTACAGGAGAGGAGACAGGGGTGGAACATGCAGTCTATTATCTAAGTAAGAAGATGCTTCCGTATGAGGCTCGATATCAAGAAGTAGAGAAGATCTGTCTTGCAGTGGTATGGGCTTCCAGAAAGTTACGGCATTATTTCTAGTCTTACAAGATCCAGGTAGTGGCAAAGGAGAATCCTCTAAAATCTCTTCATTCGGTGCCTTCACTAGTGGGAAAACTGGGCAGATGGTTAGTATTGCTGACAGAGTTCGACATTGAGTATCTCACCTTCAAAGTGATCAAAGGGCAAGCAGTAGCGGAGTTTCTGGCATTGCACCTGTTGAGGGGGATCAATATAAGTTTGAGTTTCCAGATGAGGAGATCCAAGCAATAACAGTTCAGAGATGGAAGATGTATTTTGACGGAGCAGTGAATACAAGGGAGCTGGAATGGGATCGTGATAGTTACCCCCGAGGGAGAGATTTTCCTTAGCCAAGAGGTTGACGTTCAGAGTGACTAACAAACATGGCCGAGTATGAGGCATGCGCTTTCGGTTTGGCAGGATGGTAGCCTGAAGGCCGGAAGTGTGGAAGTCTACGGAAATTCTATGTTGGTAGTCCAGCAGATGCGAGGAGAATGGGAATTGAAAGAAGAACGGTTGAAACCTTACCTTCTTCACCTCAGAAAGTTGGCACAGGTCATCCCAGATTGTAAGTTTCAGCATTTGCCGAGATTAAGAGAATTAGATGGACGACGCACTAGCTACACTTGCCAGAACTTGGAAAATCCATAGAAGTTGGTGATGAGACCGTTGGTATTGACTACAGCAACAGATCGGTTTATGCGACAGAGAGTTTCTGCGAGTGGAAATTGACGACGGTGTAAACCTTGGTATCATGACATTCAGCGGTATTTGGAGCATTGGGAACTCCCGGAAGGGGCATGAAGAAAAGACAGATAGCTATTCAGAAGTTAGCTTCCCAGTATGTGATTTTAAAAGGAGGAACTGTACAAGAGGCAAGCAAACGGTATTCAGTTGAAGTGTTTGAGAAAAGAAGAAGCTCAGCATGTAATGGAAGAAGTACACGCCGGGGTATGTGGTCCCACCATGAACGGGTTGAATCTGTTCGCAAGATAGTGAAACAAGGTTTTTACCGGTCAATGATGGAAATCGACTGCGCAAAGATGGTAAAGCACTGTCATGATTGTCAGGCACACGCTAATTTGACTCACTTGCCGCACACAGAGTTGCACGGGTTGTCAGAGCTGTGGCCCTTCTCAGCCATGAGGGATTGATATGATTGGAGACAATTCGACCGAATGAATCAAATGGGCATCGCTTCATAGTAGTGGCCGTAGATTACTTCTCAAAGTGGGTGGAAGCCGAGTCATTCTGTAATGTCACAGCAAAGCAGATGGCAAAGTTTATAGCTCGGAACCTCATTTGTCGGTATGGTATGCCGCATCATGTAGTGATCGACAACGGAGTTCAGTTTCAAGGAGAGACAAAGGAAATGTTACAAAGAATGGGATAGGCCACCACACGTCAT
>SKCR01043809.1:0-55157 GCA_019454045.1 Zanthoxylum bungeanum
AATTGACCCTTTACGAGTATCTCGTAATTAGAGTTGGGTCATAATGTCCGTTATACCCCTCTAATTATTTTTACCTTAAGTACCATTGATTCTCTAATGAACGATTTATTCATAACCATTATGAATTTTAATCTTTCTATTCGTAACAGAATGACTTGAGCGCTCAAATCGTTCAAGCACCGAATCAACCCTTAAGAAAGATACTCCTCTACTTCTCGCAAGAAGGAGTGAACTCCATGTCTATGTAAAACGTTCCCAGCTATATAACAGACCATGCCCCCAAAATACGTAGCTATTGGCCGGGACTGCTACACCAACCTCACCTTTGTAAATCAAAGGACATAGCCTGCCATGCAGGAGTTCGTAGTACACTCATGATTAAGATCAATCCATATATGACCATCTAGTAGATTGAAATGACTTTCTTGGTATAACGGATATTATAAGAATGTCATTTCCATCTGGGTCCAGTCCTATATGATCGCATCATACAAGATGCCTCCATTATCTAGAAACGTAGCATTTTTCGATACAAACACTTTGTTATCATCAGGACTGTAGAAGAATCCACCCCTAGTCTCATTGGGATAGCCTACAAATAGGCACACCTGAGAACGTGGCTCCAACTTTTTAGTCTTATTCTTCAACACATGTGCTGGACACCCCCATATGCGGAAATGTCGTAAACTAGTTTTACGACCATTCCACAACTCTAAATGAGTCTTAGGAACAGACTTAGATGGAACTACATTAAGGATATGCATTGCGGTTTGCAGTGCATATCCCCAAAATGAACTAGGTAGTGAGCTATAAGTAAACATAGATCTTATCATGTCTAGTAGGGTTCGATTTCTCCTCTCTGCAACACCATTTTGCTGTGGTGTTCCAGGCGCTATTGTTGGAGATTCTAAGGGTCCCAAGGATCACAAATCAAGCATGAACATGTGTGACTAACTTCGAGGAAGTCACGGAATACTTACATCGAGCGGTTGAGCGACGCGGAGGCAACAAAAATTCTATTTTCTTCCTCTTCACTGGTTCGGCAGTGGGCTGCAATTCCTCACTGTTTCGGCCATTTTGAATCAACTTCCAAGCTCCAAGCTTCGTCGTGGTGATTCCCGGCTCATGGGTGGACTTCCCTATCACCTTCGCATTGATCCCGGAGTGTGCTAGCACTCTCGATTTTGCCACAAAATCACACTTTGCTTCCCTTTATTCTTCATTGGCTTCGGCAGTGGCTGCCAAACCAGAAGTAAGAAAACAGCCACTAAAGGGCGTGAGATGAGAGAAGAAAGGAGAGTGAGATATGTGTTAATTAATTTTGGTATTTGATTTCTAAAACATATACCAAAATTTTGGCTTTTGAAAAGTCAAATAATCAAAGCCATTAATGCCCACAACAACCACATCAATCAATCAATCCAATCAATTGTCACATCACTCAAAGTGACATGATTTGACGCTTGATGTGACGCTAGATGCGACTAGCGATTTGACGCTTGATTTGACTTGCGTGCCACACTCGAATTCGAAATACGAATGCGCTCGCAAATAATCCCGGGCTCATGTTTGCTAATTCCAAATTAACGAATTTTCCGTTGCGACGTAATGAAATGATTACGCCTAGCGAAGTCACTATTCATGTCGCTAACAAATTAATTCTAAATTAATTCGTTCGCCCGAATTAAAATCTAATTTCAATTCCGCGTCGAAATCTAATTTCATTTAATATATCGAATATATTAATTTACCGATTAATTCCAAATTAATCGTTATCTCTCTTTAATTGATATTTTATCCCAGATAAAATATCTCCGCAATTAATCCCAGATTAATTTTCTCTCTCATCTTATTAATCCCAGATTAATTAAAATTGTGAGTCATACGTCATCGGTGAATCTTTGGGAAGCGACCCATGAGATCCCCAGATATGTTGGCAGTAAATTCGGTCGTCGGACTATCCGAACACGTAAGTACCTCGTACTACATTTATATCGAATTACATTGCAAGGTTGGCTTCTAGCAAAGCGCCATGCCTCCCCAATTCTCCGGAAATATCCTTACAGGAATAAAGGATCTGTATCAGGCGTAGTATACGTAGTATTGTGTATTTCTGTCCAGTATCGGATGATCACATGCAAGGCCTGGGGCTGGTACAGTGTCTGCCCTGCACGAAGCATATATCAGATAACGAGCAACTAGTCTCTTTAATATCGGATAATCATGACCAAGTCATATTATCCCGACGGTTGCAACCTTATTTAGAGAACCAGTTCTGTATCCCTGCGCGATCATCAACTCCATATGACTGGAGTGACACTTCCGTCTTGACATCACACCCAACACACTACGATTCTCAATATACCCAGTATTGGCGTACACAGAACCGGTTAAAGCCCTGGACGACCTCAACCAAAGTATATTGATTGTCGCAAGTATTAGCGGTGCAAGTCTCAGGTTAAGACCAAATACACCTACCCTGATTTCAGACTTCCATAGACACATAATCATACTACCAATGGAATTCCGAGGGGGTCTTATCCAGAGCAAAGCTGTTTCCCGTACCATCGGAGAAACACAACCTCCTATTACACTTGCATGAGTATCATATACCCAAATATATGAGAACCATGCCGTTGTGCCCTCACAACGCGCACAAGTGTAATACTAGTCTTTTACGCATTCATCGATGTCCAATCTCGATAATGCTCTGACTAGGGATATTTAATAATTTATCCTTCGTGGATTGATACTGTCTCATATCATTCTCAATCCAGGAACAAATCACAGGGACCTCCTATCATTTATATATCTAGGTGATCTAATCACAAATGATAAGAGTGCAATCTCCTTTGTCACATAGTTAATTTGTACAACAACACCGTGATCTGTACAAATAGACACGCTATGGGTCATAATTGTCCAACAATCTCCCACTTGGCCTATAGCCAGTCACTCGAGTGCTTGACACCCGAACTATGTACGGTTGGCTCAAACTGCTGAGAAATGCTTTCGTCAGCGGATTTTCATGATTATCATCTGATGAGATTTATTCGATCATCACATCGCCACAATGTATGATCCGAGCGAATCAGATGAATATCGAAGTATGTATCTGGATCGTTGATGAGACTATTAATTCTTTAGCCTGTGCTCAAGCCTAGCTCAGCTGCTAACAGAATTATATCTAATCTAATTAGATTTATTTATCGACCCAGAAGGCTTCTATTGCCGCTTCAGCTGCAGCAATAACCCGCATTTGTTGTTTATTCGGTAACAATATCTTGCTTGGAAGATTTCCAGCTCAGTGTACCGTTATTCAAACTGTATAGTATCGTTTGCGACTTATAGTCATTTTATCGGTTTAGGAAACTTGCTACAGTGATCCCATTCAGTTCAAGTTCTCTTTCTCCATAGTTTAAGACAGCATCCTTAGTTCTCTAAGATACTAACGGATGTTCTTAACATCAATCCAGTGACTATCACTTGGATTGGCCCGATTGTGAATCCATATGCTCAAAGCATATGAGACACCAGGTCGCGTACATTTTTCAATGTATGAGTTCTCGGAGAGTTTTCTCGAAAGCCTAGCTTTCACCGATTGTTATTATGGGAATATCATTTCCAAGAAATGACATATGTTATCATTATTGTCAGTGCGCTCCCACTAACCCTCTTATATACACAAGAATCCTTTTCGTTTTGAATTAAATCATAAACTATTATGATTACATCAAAACGACAATTCCAAGAACCTATGCTTGCTTCAATCCAACATGGATCAAATAACCTTCAAACCTTGTTTGCTAGTTTTGGTACGATAAAACCGACAGGATGTTGTAAACATCCTCCAAAAGGTTTCCTTTTCAGGAAAGCGATTTTCCCGTAAAGCTGTCATATTTCATAAATGAAACACGCAGCTTTAGCAAGCATTATCCAAATGGATTTACCGTGGCAACAGTTAAAAGGTTGAATCGTAATCAGTACAATATTGATAACGATACCTTTCCGTTAAAAGCCTAGCTTTATACGTTGGTTTGTTGCCATCCATGTACGTCTTCCTTGAAGACTTATATAGTACCAATAGGCACAATGCCTTGCGGTACATCAACTAGTATCCAAACTAAGTTAATATACATGGAATCCATTTCGGATTCATGACACTTTGTCATAATTAGGGAGTCGATACCTTGTATCACTTCCTCATACGTAGTCAGTTGGTATTCCTCAATAAGATAGACATCTTTATGAGGTGAGATCAGAAACCCATACCCCAGGTTGTTTTCTGATTCTCTCCGACATACGCGGTTCTTGTGTATTCGAAGATTATGGTATAGTTTCATCCTTGATGAACTATTCATGTTCCATTAAGGAATGGGTGCCTTGAATAGTATTACTCTGATTTTCATCGAGTTTTACTATCCTCCCACTTACCACTGCATATCGGTATTCCTCTTAGGAAAACCGCATGGTGAGCAACAATCTAATTGTTCTCTAGTGAGTTGTATAACTACTATACTTTGGTATCCCTAGGATAACCTACAATTGGCACTTATCCAATTTGGGTTTTAGTTTGGTATCATCCAAACATATGCCTGGCATACCCAAATTATCAGGAATGTGAAACCCAGTTTCTTTCCTGTTCATATCTAATATGAAATCTGTCAAACAGATTTTTTTATGGAACCTTATTCTAAATAAGTTCTGCACTGATTATGCTTATCCGTTGAAGGAAATGGTAGCTTCAGAGCGACTCATGATTAACCTTATCATGTCCAACAAAATTCGGTTTATCCGTTCGGACACACCGTCAAAATGACGTGTTCCGGGAGGAGTCCTCATTTTATAGAATACTATACTCTTTCTAGTATATTAGAAACCTATTGCTTAAGTATTTTCCATTACGGTCTTATCGTGACGGTATAATACTATAGCCGATCTGTTTGTCTACTTCGTGTCGAAACTTTAAAAGTTTCCGATTTGTGTTATTCAAAAGAAACACATAACCATAACGTGATGCCACATCCGTATAGGTCACGAAATATTCATATCCCCCTCTAGCCTAGCTAGACATGGGCCCACTTGTTTCACTATGAACTAGGGCTAACAAATCGGTGGCATTTACACTTTTACCAAGTAAATAGTGTTATAGGCACTTTGCCCAATAAATTGGATTCGTAGACTTTATTTGATTGGAATCAAAACAGTCCGAGTACCCACTCTTCAAAAGTGCGGATATACGAGTCTTGTTTGATTGTGTCCCAGACAACAATGCCACAATTAGTTTCTTCTGATCAAATCAGTTTGAGCTATTTGTTTGTCATTATATACGTTTGAGATTTATTTATATTCAAAATATAAATGCTGTTATTCACATCTAATGTGTTTATCTCAATATCATCTTTATAAAATAAAACACTTTAGTGTTCTAGAATATAAAGGTTCACCTGCAGCGGGTTAAACACTGATATAGAGATAATGTATCTAGTCAAACTAGTTACATTATAACAGTTTCCTAATCCTGCTCATAGCAGATTCGTAACATCAGTATATATTTATGTACCACACTAAGTATTTAAAATCCAATTTCATCATTGAGAATAGTCATCAACTCTCTAAGAGTTATTATTGCAATTTTAGTACTTCTAAAATCTAAAATAGATCATTGAAGATCCTTCAATTTCTTTATCATACTTTAAGGATCTAATCCTTAGTTCTGATTCAGAAATTAAGGAGTCTACTGCGACAAGCTTAATGGATTAAACACTAAAGTTATCATCACATAATCTTCCAAAGATTATGCTATACTGTTTGCTTAACTCCGGGATTAGGCTTAATATATTATTTTATCAAATAAAATAACTTATTATTTTTCCAGGACCATCCTGAAATTATTCCCAATTTGAAAATTAATCCATTTAAATACATTTTCCCTAGGATTATGTATTAAACGTCAATCTTTCAATTTATATTTTGATTCTAATAGTCCAACTATTTAATCAACGATTTTGGTACTATTTATTATAATGATTACAATAGTCCAACTATTTAATCAACTATAATTTAATAGATTAAAATCAATTATATTGATTACTATAATCCAATTATAAAATCAACTATAAATGAATAGTTTGATATAGTCCAACTATTATTAAAACAACATTTTAAATATTAGTCCAACTAACATTTAATTTACGAATGATATTTGAATGAGCGCGTATAGCAAGTAATTAAACGAATATTGCGAATTCAATTCTTACCTCCCACTATTTTTCGGTGAGCCTCTAACCCTCTGTCGAGTACTCGGGAAACCGTGTTTCCTAGTGGGCTAGGATCCTGTTAAATATCACACAATCTTGACTTTGGCCAAAAAATTGTATGATAATTAACTTGGTTGATCTCTAAGATCGATTGGATCCAATCCAATTCCTAGATCCGGTAAGGGGACATCCAAGTCCGAAACATATATCTTATATATGCCAATACATCCAATGTATTACCTAACCTTTTTCCTTTGAATCAACTAAGCCTTGGCTTTGGCACAACAAACTTAGTGATCCCAGTCAAATGCGACCCATTGACCATGGAAAGCTTCGTAATCAATGTCAATGGACAAGAAGTGGTCTTGAATTTGGCCAACAAACCACAACTTGGACAAGACACTGACATGGAACAAAGCCCTCGTGATTCAAACACATCCTCGACGGACAAAGGCCTTGACTTTGGCCAACAAGCCAATGCCAGGCTCGGATCTTGAGTGAGAATCACTCAATGGAAGGAAAGACGCTTAATATTTTGCGAGGGTTTTTCGAGTGCAAATTGGAAACCAATTTATTATCTTTGTTAAGGTCTTATCATAATACACCCTTAAACATGCATTCTAAACACATAATAAAGCGCATATGAAAAAAATAATATTGATATGCGGATGGATACTTTACACAATTGATCCTAGATCAAATCTCTCCATTTCTCTCTCCCGCTAGCACAAATATTTCTTCTACCCTTTACACTACACTTCTAAAGAAACCTCATTTACATTGAGGGGAATAGGTGAGAAGAGAATACAAAGAATATGGAGGTAATAAGGCTGGACTCGCAGGTCCAATTAATAAATCAAATTTATTACAACAATTTCTAAAATTGCCCCACCCATCTAATATCCATCCGATATACATTATTCATGCATCGCAACCATGTATTCACACAAGCATGTTATCAATCAATCTAATCAAATTAATTAATCTGATAATTAGTGATCATCCAATGTTCAAACAACAATTTGATTTTGCTCGAGTCAAACTCGTTTTTGCGAATAAGTACTCAAATTACGAATTCTCGAATTAAGTTAAACTACAACATTAAATCCAATTTAATATGTATTTAATTCTAATACGCTTATTTAATTCCAAATTAAATACCACACTTTATTAATAAACCTTTTCCCGACTTAAATTCCAAGTTTAATCGCAACGGGTCTCAAAGCCCGATTAACGTCCAACGTCAATTTAATTAAAGTCCAATGGACTTTTAATTAATTCCTTAAGGCGTGGACTTTTGGTCAACTCGGGTCAAACTGAATAACCAAAATCCAATCCGGGAGTTACCCCATAAGCCTAGAAATCAATCATGGCCCATTAGGCCCAATTAAACTTTAAAGGTCCATTTGTCGCATTTGGGCTTTATGGATGCGGTTTTGGGCCCAATTGGATCCAACCAATTTTGCCTAAACCCAACTTTGTACAACAAAGCCCAATAAGCCCATTTACAACTCAACAAGCCCAAATCCAATTTAAGGCCCAATTAACTAAATTACTAAAATCCAATTTTACAATTTAATTAATCAAAGTGCATTAACATAATTAATCACCCAATTCATTATTTCCAAAACACAAATTAGGCTAATTAATCATGCTAACAACATTAAAACATGTCCAACACATTTTAACAAAAATCAAACCCAATTACATGCTCTTATGCTCTCGGTAATTTGGGGATTTTACGTCCGATTCAAATTCAATCCAATTAATTCCACAATCGACATTAAATCATTATCCCGAATGATTTCCAACACATCCAATGATCAAAATCAAAAATCACCAAGACATTTTAGGGCACTAAACTTTCAGCCATGACCAAAATATTGGGGAAATTTGTTCCAAACATAATTTCAACAAATTGATCCAATCAATCCTTAATTCAAACACATTTAAGCATACTAATCCATCCAATTTCATTAATCATGCTCAAAATCAAGTTTGCCAAATTTTAAGCCCTAAATAATTTTCATGCTTTTAACCAAGCTCTAATACCATTGTTGGAGATTCTAAGGTCCCAAGGATCACAAATCAAGCATGAACATGTGTGAATAACTTCGAGGAAGTCACAGAATACTTACATCGAGCGGTTGAGCGACACAGAGGCAACAAAAATTCTATTTTCTGCCTCTTCACTGGTTCGGCAGTGGGCTGCAATTCCTCACTGTTTCGGCCATTTTGAATCAACTTCCAAGCTCCAAGCTTCGTCGTGGTGATTCCTGGCTCATGGGTGGACTTCCCTATCACCTTCGCATTGATCCCGGAGTGTGCTAGCACTCTCGATTTTGCCACAAAATCACACTTTGCTTCCCTTTATTCTTCATTGGCTTCGGCAGTGGCTGCCAAACCAGAAGCAAGAAAACAGCCACTAAAGGGTGTGAGATGAGAGAAGAAAGAAGAGTGAGAGAGATGAGAAATGTGTTAATTAATTTTGGTATTTCATTTCTAAAACATATACCAAAATTTTGGCTTTTGAAAAGTCAAATAATCAAAGCCATTAATGCCAACAACAACCACATCAATCAATAAATCCAATCAATTGTCACATCACTCAAAGTGACATGATTTGACGCTTGATGTGATGCTAGATGCGACTAGTTATTTGACGCTTGATTTGACTTGCGTGCCGCACTCGAATTCAAAATGCGATTGCGCTCGCAAATAATCCCAGGCTCGGGTTCGCTAATTCCAAATTAACGAATTTTCCGTTGCGACGTAATTAAATGATTACGCCTAGCGAAGTCACTATTCACGTCGCTAACGAATTAATTCTAAATTAATTCGTTCGCCCGAATTAAAATATAATTTTAATTCCGCGTCGAAATCTAATTTCATTTAATATATCGAATATATTAATTTACCGATTAATTCCAAATTAATCGTTATCTCTCTTTAATTGATATTTTATCCCAGATAAAATATCTCCGCAATTAATCCCAGTTAATTTTCTCTCTCATCTTATTAATCTCAGATTAATTAAAAGTACGAGTCATACGTCATCGGTGAATCTTTGGGAAGCGACCCATGAGATCCCCGGATATGTTGGCAGTAAATTCGGTCGTCGGACTATCCGAACACGTAACTACCTCGTACTATATTTAAACCGAATTACATGACAAGGTTGGCTTCTAGCAAAGCGCCATGCCTCCCCAATTCTCCGGAAATATCCTTACATGAATAAAGGATCTGTATCAGGTGTAGTATACGTAGTATTGCGTATTTCTGTCCAGTATCAGATGATCACATGCAAGGCCTGGGGCTGGTACAGTGTCTGCCCCGATCGAAGCATATATCGGATAACAAGTAACTAGTCTATTTAATATCGGATAATCATGACCAAGTCATATTATCCTGACGGTTGCAACCTTATTTAGAGAACCAGTTCTATATCCCTGCGCGATCATCAACTCCATATGACTGGAGTGACACTTCCGTCTTGACATGACACCCAACACACTATAATTCTCAATATACCCAGTATTGGCGTACACAGAACCGGTTAAAGCCCTGGACGACCTCAACAAAAGTATATTGATTGTCTCAAGTATTAGCGGTGCAAGTCTCAGGTTAAGACCAAATAAACCTACCCTGATTTCAGACTTCCATAGACACATAGTCATACTACCAATGGAATTCCGAGGGGGTCTTATCCAGAGCGAAGCTGTTTCCCGTACCATCGGAGAAACACAACCTCCTATTACACTTGCATGAGTATCCTATACCCAAATATATGAGAACTATGTCGTTGTGCCCTCACAACTCGCATAAGTGTAATACTAGTCTTTTACGCATTCATCGATGTCCAATCTCGATAATGCTCTGACTAGTGATATTTAATGATTTATCCTTCGTGGATTGATACTGTCTCATATCATTCTTAATCCAGGAACAAATCACAGGGACCTCCTATCATTATATATCTAGGTGATCTAATCAAAATGATAAGAGTGCAATCTCCTTTGTCACATAGTTAATTTGTACAACAACACCGTGATCTGTACAAATAGTGACGCTATGGATCATAATTGTCCAACGATCTCCCACTTGGCCTATAGCCAGTCACTCGAGTGTCTTACACCCGAACTATGTACGGTTGGCTCAAATTTGTTGAGAAAAGCTTTCGTCAGCGGATTTGCATGATTATCGTCTGATGCGATTTATTCGATCATCACATCGCCACGATGTATGATCCGAACGAATCAGATGAATATTGAAGTATGTATCTGGATCGTTGATGAGACCATTAATTCTTTAGCCTGTGCTCAAGCCTAGCTCAGCTGATAACAGAATTATATCTAATCTAATTAGATTTATTATCGACCCAAATGGCTTCTATTGCCGACTCAGCTGCATCAATAACCCGCATTTGTTGTTTATTAGGTAACAGTATCTTGCTTGGAAGATTTCCAGCTCACTGTACCGTTTATTCAAACTTTGTAGTACCGTTTGCGACTTTTAGTCGTCTTTATCGGTTTAGAGAAAATTACAGCAGTGATCTCAGTCACTTCAAGTTCTCCTTCTCCATAGATTAAGACATCATCCTTAGATCTCTAAGATACTAAGTATGTTCTTAACATCAATCCAATGGACTATCACTTGGATTGGCATGTTGTGAATCATATGCTCAAAGCGTATGAGACACCAGGTCGCGTATATTTTCAATGTACGATTCCACAGAGAGTTTTCGCAAGCCAAGCTTTCGCCCATATTTATTTATGGGAATATCATTTCCAAGAAATGACATACATTATCATTATTGTATAGGACAACCACTGTCAGTGCGCTCCCACTAACCCTCTTATATACACAAGAATCATTTTGTTTTGAATTAAATCATAAACCATTATGATCACATCAAAACGACAATTCCAAGAACCTATGCTTGCTTCAATCCAAACATGGATCGAATAACCTGCAAACCTTGTTTGCTAGTTTTGGTACGACAAAATCGACAGGATGTTGTAAACATCCTCCAAAAGGTTTCCTTTTCAGGAATCGATTTTCCCGTTCAGCTTTAGCAAGCATTATCCAAATGGATTTACCGTGGCAACATGTAAGAGGTTGAATCGTAATCAACATAATGTGATAACGATACCTTTCCGCTACAAGCCTAGCTTAGTACGTTGGTATGTTGCCATCCATGTATGTCTTCCTTGAGGACTTATAAAGTACCATTAGGCACAATGTCTTGCGGTACATCAACTAGTTCTAAACATGTTGATATACATGGAATTCATTCGGACTCATGGCACTTTGCCATAATTGGGAGTCGATACCTTCTATCACTTCCTCACACGTAGTCAGTGGTATACCTCAATAAGATAGACATCTTTATGAGGTGAGATCAGAAACCCATACCCCAGGTTGTTTTCTGACTCTCTCCGACTTACGTGGTTATTGTGTATTTGAAGATTAATAGTATAGTGTCATCCTTGATGAACTATTTATGTTCCATTAAGATTCGGTGCCTGGAACAGTATTCCTCCGATTTTCATCGAGTTTTACTATCCTCCCACTTACCACTGCATATCGGTATTCCTCTTAGGAAAACTGCATGGTGAGCCACAATTAAATTGTTCTCTTGTGAGTTGTATAAGTACTATACTTATGGTATCCCTAGGATAACCTACAATTGGCACTTATCCAATTTGGGTTTTAGTTTGGTATCATCCAAACACATGCCTAGCATACCCAAATTATCAGGAATGAGAAACCCGGTTTCTTTCCCGTTCATATCTAATATGAAATCTGTCAAACAGATTTTATGGAACCTTATTCTAAATAAGTTCTTGCACTGTTTAAAGCTTATCCGTTGAAGGAAATGGTAGCTCAGAGCGACTCATGATTAACCTTATCATGTCAAACAAAATTCGGTTACTCAGTTCGAACACACCGTCAAACTGACGTGTTCCGGGAGGAGTCCTCATTAAAAGAATACTATACTCTTTCAAGTTATTAGAAACTCGTTGCTTAAGTATTTTCCATTACGGTCTTACCGTGACGGTTTAATACTTTAGCCGATCTGTTCGTCTATTTTGTGTCGAAACTTTAAAAGTTTCCGATTTATGTTCTTCAAAAGAAACACATAACCATAACGCGATGCCACATCCGTAAAGGTCACGAAATATTCATATCCACATCTATCCTAGCTAGACATGGGCCCACTTGCTTCACTATGAACTATGGCTAACAGATCTGTGGCATTTGCACCTTTTACCAAGTAAACAGTGTTTTAGGCACTTTGCCCAATAAACTAGATTCGTAGACTTTATTTGAATGGAATCAAATCAGTCCAAGTACCCACTCTTCAAAAGTGTGGATATATGATTCTTGTTTTAGTTGTGTCCCAGACAACAATGCCACATCAGTTTCTTCTGATCAAATCAGTTTGAGCTGTTTGTTTGTCATATTATGTATTGAGATATATTTATATTCAAAATATAAATTCTGTTATTCACATCTAATGTGTTTATCTTAATATCATCTTTATATATAAAACACTTTAGTGTTCTAGAATATAAAGGTTCACCCGCAACGGGTTAAACACTGATATAGAGATAATGTATCTAGTCAAACTAGTTACATTATAACAGTTTCCCAATTTAGGTACACACCCAAAGGTTGTTCCTAAGCTTAGGTATCTACGGTGAAATAGCGACTTTCGTCCCGTTTCCAATTCGCAGATTAATCTCAACTGAAGTCGGTATCCTGTTCAAAACAGATTCTGAACATCAACATATTATGTACCACACTAAGTATTTAAAAATCCAATTTTAATACTAGTAGTGAACACATTTGACAAACACATTTGAAGTCAGAGCCTTGCTCATTCTTCAAATCCTTCATGTCTGCTTTGTCCAACGGCAGTCACGCTTCCGCGATCCCGTTTGCCATAATTTGCAGACATTTTAGGATATGTCATTTATCTTCCTAGAAGATTATAATGATTTAGCCTTTGCCATTTTCAACACTCCAGAAGCCTTGGGCCAAGCCTTGGCCTTCTAGAATATCGAAGTAAGTGCGCCTTGCGCAACTTGCCCAATTGCAAACTTTGACTTTATCTCCTTGAAAATAGTCATTAACTCTCCAAGAGTTATTCATTGCAATTTAGTACTTCTAAGATCTAAAATAGATCTATGAAGATCCTTCAATTTCATTATCATACTTTAAGGATCTAACCCTTAGTTCTGACAAGGAAATTAAGGAGTCTATTGCGGTAAGTATAATGGATTAAGCACTAAAATTATCATTACATAAATCTTCCAAAGATTATGCTCTATTATTTGCTTAACTCCGGGCTTAGGCATAATATGTTATTTTATCAAATAAAGTAACTTATTATTTTCCAAGACCATCATGAAATTATTCCCAATTTGAAAATTAAACCATTTAAATACATTTTCCCTAGGATTATGTTTTAAATGTCAATCTTTCAATTTTATCTTGATTTTAATAGTCCAACTATTTAATCAACGATTTAGGTACTATTTATTATAATGATTACAACAGTCTAACTATTTAATAAACTATAATTTAATAGATTAAAATCAATAATATTGATTACTATAATCCAATTATAAAATCAACTATAAATGAATAGTTTGAATATAGTCCAACTATTTATTAAAACAACATTTAAATATTAGTCCAACTAACATTTAATTTATTTGACGAATGATATTTGTTTTGAGCGCGTATGGCAAGTAATTAAAAGAATATTGCAAATTCAATTCTTGCCTCCCATTATTTTCGGCGAGCTCTCTAACCCTCTGTCGAGTACTCGGGAAACCGTGTTTCCTAGTGGGCTTGGATCCCGTTAAATATCACACAATCTTGACTTTGGCCAACAAATTGTATGATAATTATCTAGGTAGATCTCTAAGATCGATTGGATCTAATCCAATTCCTAGATCCGGTAGGGGGACATCCAAGTCCGAAACATATATCTTATATATGCCAATACATCCAATTTATTCCTAACATTTTTCCTCTGAATAAACTAAGCCTTGGCTTTGGCACAACAAACTTAGTGATCCCAGTCAAGCGCGACCCATTGACCATGGAAAGCTTCGTAATTAATGTCGATGGACAAGAAGTGGTCTTGACTTTGGCCAACAAACCACAACTTGGACAAGACACTGATATGGAACAAAGCCTTTGTGATTCAAACACATCTTCGACGGACAAAGGCCTTGACTTTGGCCAACAAGCCAATGCCAGTCTCGGATCTTGAGTGAGAATCAATCAATGGAAGGAAAGACGCTTAATATTTTGTGAGGGTTTTTCGATTGCAAATTGGCAACCAATTTATTATCTTTGTTAAGGTCTCATCATCATACACCCTTAAACATGCATTCTAAACACATAATAAAGCGCGTATAAATAAAGTAATAATGATATGCGGATAGATATTTTACACATTGATCCTAGATCAAATCTCTCCCTTTCTCTCTCCCGCTAGCACATTATTACTTCTACCTGTTACACTACACTTCTAAAGAAACCGCATTTACATTGAGGGGAATAGGTGAGAAGAGAATACAAAGAATATGAAGGTATAAGGCTGGACTCGCAGGTCCAATTAATAAATCAAATTTATTAAAACAATTTCTAAAATTGTCCCACCCATCTAATATCAATCCGATATACATTATTCATGCATCACAACCATGTATTCACACAAGCATGTTATCAATCAATCTAATCAATTAATTAATCTGATAATTAGTGATCATCCAATGTTCAAACAACGATTTGATTTTTTTCGAGTCAAACTCGTTATTGCGAACTAAGTACTCAAAGTACATATTCTCGAATTAAATTAAACTACATCATTAAATCCAATTTAATATGCATTCAATTCTAATTCACTATTTAATTCCAAATTAAATACTACACTTTAATTACGAACCTTTACGACTTAAATTCCAAATTTAATCGCTACGGGTCTCAAAGCCCGATTAATATCCAATATTAATTTAATTAAAGTCCAATGGGCTTTTAATTAATTTCTTAAGGCGTGGACTTTGGTCAACTCGGGTCAAACCGAATAACCAAAATCCAATCCGGGAATTACCCCATAAGCCCAGAAATCAATTTAGGCCCAATTAAACTTTAAAGGTCTATTAAGTCGCATTTGGGCTTTATGGAAGCGGTTTTGGGCCCAATTGGATCCAATCTTTTTGGCCTAAACCCAACTTTGTACAATAAAGCCCAATAAGCCCATTTACAACATTAAAGCCCAAATCCAATTTTAAGGCCCAATTAATTAAATTCCAAAAATCCAATTTCTCAATTTAATTACACTAAAGTGTATATCATGATTAATCACTCAAATTAACATTTCTAAAACATCAATTTATACAATTAATCATGCTCATTTTCATCATCACATGTCCAACACATTTTGATTAAAATCAAACCCAATATACAAGCTACATGTCTCGGCAATGGGGAATTATTTTGTCCAAATCAAATTCAATCCAATTAAATTCAATTCAACATTAAATCAATATCTCCAAATGATTTCCAACACATCCAATGAATCAAAAAATCAAAAAATTCCAAGACAATTAGGGCACCAAACTCTCGGCCAATATAAAATTTTGGGGAAAAAATGATCCAATCACCATTTCATGAAATTGATCCAATCAATCTTCAATTCAACATGTTTTAAGCATACTCAATCATCCAATTCAACCAAATCATGCTTGAAAACATTTTACCCAAATTTTAAGCCCTAAAATTTTTCATGCTCAAACATTTTGCTCTAGATGCCATTGTTGGTTTCTATTAAGGTCCCAAGATCAAAAATAAGCATGAGATATGTGTGAATACAAATCGAAGATTTGCGGAATACTCACATCGATCGGTTGAGCGACGCTTTGACGAACAAAACTCCATTTCTCTGCTCCATGGGTTGCTCACGACAGTGGCAGTGAAGTGCCCACTGTTTCGGCCTTCAATCAACAAGAACCCAGGCTCCAAGCTTCGTCATTTGATTCCCGTCTCATGGTGGACTTCCCTATCACACCTTCGTATGTCTTCGTAGTGTGCTAAGCACTCCCGATTTTGGCCAAAAAATCGCGACTCTTAGCTTCCCTTCACTGCTGGCAGTAACCAAAACCAGTGAGGTTTTTCACAGCCCCTTTGTCGTGTTTTAGAAGAAAGAAAAAAGAGGAGATGAGAGAGAGGGAGAAAAGTGTATTAGATTATGTTTTCAAAAACCAAAATAAACATATACCATTTTTTCTCTTTCAAAAGTCAGCCATAAATGGCTCCAACCACCTCTATCAACTCACATCAATCATCAATCATGAATAGTGACTTGCGTCATGTTGGGGTTGGTGCTTAGAGCGCCAATCCGGACCGTATTTATGTCTGATTCATGAATACGAACATCCCTTATTCCATAATATTACTTATTTATGGTTGCACCTCTTGTTCTTATATACGTATTCGATCTGATTACAATTAGATTGAAACTAAATGTGGTTTAGTGATATGTATATATTAGACAAAGGCCTGATAATATATATGCAGTACACACAGTTACAAAGTTAGTTTGTAATTGACATTGGGAAGTGTCACTGCTATATGAATATTATCAAACATAGTTCCTGGTCAGATTTGCTAACACGGGTCGGTTAGTCAAATACGTTGAGACCAGTACATGTCGTATATCGAGACTTGGTCCGATGGTTTTCCCAATGAACCATGAGTCTAGGGAGACTCGTATAGACGTGTAGGTGTTTATAATGGATAAACACTGAACGGCTCACCGAAGATTCTTAATGGATGGTACACCAATGTCAATAAGAATCTTCTCGGGTTGAGTAGCATAGTGGTCCTTCGACTTGAGACACCACTGTGGATGTATGAGACATCCTCTACACTTAGATGGCAGTCACGTCACCGATCTATTTAGATCAGACCTCCGCCTGTTCGTTGGGTGTGGATCGATCCTCAGGATATCCTGTGTGTGTCAAGATAGGATCCGTCAGTTCTGTGTACAGAGCATAGGTAGTCCATATATATTTAGCAATCTGTTAAATCTGTGGCCACAGTATACATCAGAAGGAAGTTCCGAGTGTTATTTAGAGATTGCTAATAGATACGTCGACGAGATAATACCTATAGAGAATTGACGTTTACATCTATATCTCTGGGATTATCTGGATACCTGTGACGGAGGGATTATACGTATGCAATGACCTCGACCTGTATGATTCAGCTAGTTTATCCGTGATCGTCATAATCTACGGGTGGATAGATTATGTACATGAAATTGATTTCGTGACGGATTACCTGAATCTAGAGAGTCTCAATAATGAAACATACTCGTAGAGCACTAGAGCAACATTTATGAATAATGATGATTATTTATAAATCGTTTAAAAATCGTAAACGAAAAATACATGCGAACGGGCCGAACCGTCATTTCCTAATTAATGTGTATTTGTATTTAATATATGATATTATTAAATACACATTAATAAATAGTCAAATAAAGGTATTTGACATATATCATTAATATATGTATTTGAGATATTTAAAGTAAATATAATACATATATTTGATATATTTGTATTTAATTAATTATTTAATTATTTATTGTTAATGATTAATATAATTAAAATATAAATATATCACCAAATGATAAATTAGGAAGTGATTATAAGTTGCAATTGTTGACTTATACATTAAAGGAAAAGGTTTTCAAATTGGTTTTGACTTCTTAAGATATTTGTTCAAAATTGTTTGAAAAATAAAATATCTTTTTCCTTTATTATTCATAATTTCGGCCATACACTTTATAATATAAGAGTTATATTTTTTCTTAGTTGCATTGTGTTGACTTAATATAAATATCTTTAAAGTGTTTAAGATATTTATGTCAAGTTGATTAAATGAATACAAATGAGATGAAATTAATTTTCTTGTATTTGCCTTTACCAATTTCGGCCAGGGCTTTTCCAAGCATGTATATATTGTTTTTCATTTCATTTGGTTATAACCTAATACACTTTAAAGAAAACTCCATTAATGGAAGCAAAGGAAGCTTGTGAGAAAGAAAGAAGAAATCAAAGAAAGCTTGGATTTTAGTGAGTTTTTCCAACTTGCTATTAGAAAGGAAATGTTCCTTAGGATCTAGGCTTTAACATATGATGTTCTTAGGTTATTTCTTTCTTTATTCCTTGTGTTTTTGTTGATGGAAGTTTTGATGGAAGTGTTGTGCATGTATGATGAAGGAAGGTTGTGACTATTGTAGTTATAAGCTTTCTTTTAAGGTTTTGGAAACCATTTTGCTAATCTAGAGTTGTTGACCCACTCTTAGATGACCTAGATTTGATCTTGAGTTTTCATTGTGTTGAGACTTTGATTGGATGGAAGAAACATGATTGAAGTAGTTGATTTAACCAATTTGGTCTAATTTGTCCAATTTGAAGAAATTGAAAAATTAGGGTTCATGACCAATTCCAAATTTGGGGGGTTTTCATATATGTTGTGTATTTGGATGTGTATATGATGCATATAAAGTTTCATGTTCATTGGATTACATCTTGATGTGTTTTGATGCATGAAATGACAAAGTGCACAAAATGGCACCTTGGAGGTGCATTCGGCCAATGATTAAAAATTTGGGATTTTTGGTGCTTTTGGTGTTTTGATGTTTTGAACATGCTAAGTTCATCTTAGAAATGATTTAGAATCATTCAAAATTGATTAGATCAATTTCGGACTAAAATGGACAAAATACTAAAGTAAGGGTAATTTGGTAAATTCACTTAAATATGATTTATTTGAATTTTATTTCATAATTTGATTATTGGATAATTAAATAAATGTGTTTATTTAATTAATCCGAGAAAAGTTTTGAAATCGGAAGATACGATCTTCCGCCGCTTCCGCTGCGTTACCGGATTATGCCCCTAAAACCCCTACAAAATGGTATCAGAGCGAGTCTGATTCTAGGCCTCCATAATTGATTAGCTTGTTTTATTCAATGTTTAATCATGTTTTCTTGACTTTATACATGCATGTTATAATCTAATTTGATTAGATTTAGGGTGTATGACACTTAATGGAATATCCCCGCTTAATAAGGTTTTAAAGTAACTAGTATTTGGAATACTTGTTTCTTGGTCCGTCTTGTCAATACAGTTTATAAATATCTTTTCGTTGACTACATCCGAGACCGTGCCTCTGCTGTGAGGGTGTAGCTGATAGAAATTTATTTATGCCGAATGTATATTAGATACTAGATAAATTCAAGCGAAAGCGGAATCTTGAACGTGCCCTAGCTGTCAGGGTTACGCAAGTAACTTGAGTTTATCATTGACAAGTTTAACCTTGGTACGTCTCCTTGTGGGCCTGCCTTCGCAGCGACAACGAGAAACGGCCAGGACCGGAACCTTGGAGTCACTAGTGTGTGATTGACAATTAGTTGTCTACCTGTGAATATACGTCGGCGAGACCGTGCCTCTGCTATGAGTCGAAATATATTCATGGGGTCCTCTTCCCATTATGGAATTCGATTTAATTATTGAATTCTCGTCTTTCCGTTGGGGATTACGGCATTACGTAAAAATAGTGGGAGGCACTGCTAAGTTTAAAAATTTCCATAACTTAGGCAGTGTATGTTATTATGGAAATTGCCGCTTGTTTGTTTCCTTATTCTATTGTTTATATAGAATTAAACTTTTATTTACTGCACAATATTATGATATGTTATCTGACTAGACTCTTGGTTGCAGTTTTCTAGAATAGGTTCTAGATACTACTAGACTAGGATATTATTATATTAGTCTAGACCATCGGGAACTGTTGTTCTGATTTTCTTCAAAAATCAAGATGGTTAATGACTTAGTTTCTAAGTCATGATAGATAATCTAGATAGATATCCCTTTTAGGATGTAATACTTTAGAGACAATAGTTTCTTATGCAGTAGAATTGACTTGAATTAGTTCATGTCTCGAGATTCTTGACTGGCATTAAGAAAGCCCTATTAGGTATTTGTTTATCTAGTAATGACGTTTCTAAGCTTTAATTACCTTTAGAGGTAATGTGTATGACACAATTTGCTAATAAGTTATTTACAATTGTTGTGAATAGTTGAATGCAAATAGTAAAGCTAAAGAAAGGAGATGCGTATATTTGTGTATAGAAAATATCGATTTTCACAATACTACAACTATAGGTATTGGATATCAGATCTCCCGTCTAGTTATTTGAAATATTGGTTAACGATTGTTTTGATATTTGATATCGGAACTTGCGACTATTGGATAGTCACTTGTTCTTTATAACCAATTGTTACATATTTTATAATAACTAGTAGTGTCATTGACGTAGAGATAAACATAAAGAGAATTATTCCGTAAAGTAAATAATTTAGAACGGTGCTTTATGAGTTTAATCACTTAAGCATTGGATGCTTATTCCGTATGGTAAATGATGGTTTGATACTAGATCACACTACACATCCTTATCCATTTAATGAATATTGTATTCAGGAAAGTGATTAAGATCTCGTTTAACCAATGATTGTCATTGGACCACCAAATTTATTTAACTGATACATTTGATGTATGTAGTTTATAAATAATAATTGCTTAAGGTAGTTTTCTTTATTTCGTAACTTGGTTGATGAATTGTCATAACTTAGTTATGTGTTTCTGAAGGACACATATTGAAAGTCTTGAAAGTATCAAGTACTTTCAATCCGTTCTGATGAAACGTAGATTGAACATTTTTGACTTGTTCAAATATATTCAATCTAAAGGTTTTAGAGAATTCTATCCTCAAAATTCATAACATGTCTTTGAACTGTTCAAGATCTTTGATACGATCAAACGTATGAATTTAAAGCAATTAGTTCTAAGGTTATTTAGTGAATATGATTCATATTCAATATTGTTCTTCCACGATTCCATCTTGATGGAATTGAGTAGTGGAGCAATCGAATCTTATATGATTTGATTCGTCTGATATTGAAAGTTACCGAATTAGTTTCAATACTCTTGGGGTTTACTCCAGTAACACTAATTCATCTCTTTAATTAATGTTCCATTATTTTCTACAGTTGCATATATGATATGTATAGGTAGAAAATTTGAATCTTGAAAAGTTTGAGATTTGAATCTTTCTTTTGTATAATATTTATATAATGGAAATTACTTACACCTCGGAGGTATAAGTAAAAGTTTATCGTTTATTCTGTTTATAGAATATTGTATTCTATTTAATAGAATATCTTTCCTACGATCCTAAGTAATAAAATTGTTTTATTGTTTGGTGTGTAACATCTGATGTTGATTATTGTAGAAAAGACTTGACTTATTGAAGTCAAATGTGAGAATGATAAATTATAATTGGAACTATGTAATTAATAAGATGAAACAACCCTTATACATCTTCCGTACAAGTCCAATAGGATAACAGAATCATTTACGAGTATTTGATACTTAATGGTTCCGTTGTTTTCTTACTGAAGAAAAAATTATCCTATAACTTATAATGGAAGCGATATTTGATATCGATTCTGGAAGTTCACCATTGAACCATAGATCTAAGATTGTTCATAGCTTACTACGATCAAGTTTTGAACTTGATTAAGCTTTCATTATGAATTAGTTCATGATATGTGCTAATTGTTTGCGCAGCGAAAGCATTGTGAGCTTATTAAGGTTTGACCTTTACAGTATGACAGTGAGAAATGTTATACTCAGCAATCTATTGTAGATTCTGAGAAAACTTATCTCTAGTCACACTAAATGAACAATTAAAGATATATTGGTTAATGTTGATAATAAACTGTATATTTTAGCTAAAGAATGCAAAGTGGCATTTTTGGATGACTTATTCAGATAAGAGATCAGTTGTGATTTCCTTATTTGAAGAGTTCATTCTGAAATGGCCCTAGAGTTTGTGTTCTGCTGAGATCGCAGTTTAGTGTGCTAGCTTACAGAGCCTATTGTAGACTCGGATAAGTCTTCCAGAAATATGTGTTCTCTATTTTTGATATCGTCAGAATGTCTGATCTTGTCAAAGTTTAGAGAATACATATGTGATTAGAAGGTTAGTGGGAGCGTACAACAAATTACTTTCTAGTATTATATATCCTGACGACATTATCATTATTATTGTAATAATGAGATGTTTGTGAGGTAAAAGATTTACCTAAGTCTTCTTTACTCTCCTGAAAAAGTGGGAGTAGTCTCTTTTTTATATACGATATAAAGTTTATATAAGATATAAAACCAAGAGACTTGTGAGATACTCCTATTAGTCGTACATTAGATGTGATCTAATGAAATACATAACAAGACTATCTGTATGACAGTTAGTATAACTGTTCGACAGTTATTGTGTGTCTTATATAAAGTATTCATTTTTCGTAAAGGATGATTCCTTTTTCGAAAGAGATATTGATTAGAATGTCTAATCAATCTTATGTATCATTTGATGATGACATAATAATACTTTATTATGTGTGATTATCGATGTAGATTTAATCGTAATTGTTACGAGTTATTTTGACATCCTATAGACCATATGATGGATCTTGAAACACGTTCTTTGTGATCTTTGAGATATTAAGAACGAGTTTCTAATTCATGGAGAATACAGTCTGCAACCATTAGGGTCATATTAGTTTTGAGACTAATTATGACGTTAGACAGTCTACGTCATAAAGAGTCACAAAAGATGCAGTGGGAGGTGTCACGAAGATTCTACTATTTAGTGGAATCAAATGCAACTTTTGAAGTATTGACTTATGAAGTTGCATAGTGACCATTTAAAATAGAAGTTTTAAATTGGTGTTGTGCTTGCGGTTGTCCTCATAGTATTTTTGGATTTGATCCCTAAATACTTGGACAACTTAGTAGCTGTAGCATAATACAGATATATCATCCATTTCATATTAATGTATAATTTAGATTCTACTAATATGAATGATGCTGACTATGGGAAACGATAGAGTTTGTTTGACAAACTCGATATTTCATAGCGACTTGTTTCTTACCTCTTAAGTACTGGGTGAGCTTTTGAGGGCCATGTGCATACGATGCATATTGAGATGGGTATATGATACCGTGGATTGGCACTAGAGCAAGTGGGAGAAATTGTTGGGGTTGGTGCTTAGAGCGCCAATCCGGACCGTATTTATGTCTGATTCATGAATACGAACATCCCCTTATTCCATAATATTACTTATTTATGGTTGCACCTCTTGTTCTTATATACGTATTCGATCTGATTACGATTAGATTGAAACTAAATGTGGTTTAGTGATATGTATATATTAGACAAAGGCCTGATAATATATAATGCAGTACACAGTTACAAAGTTAGTTTGTAATTGACATTGGGAAGTGTCACTGCTATATGAATATTATCAAACATAGTTCCTGGTCAAGATTTGCTAACACGGGTCGGTTAGTCAAATCCGTTGAGACCAGTACATGTCGTATATCGAGACTTGGTCCGATGTTTATCCCAATGAACCATGAGTCTAGGGAGACTCGTATAGACGTGTAGGTGTTTATAATGGATAAACACTGAACGGCTCACCGAAGATTCTTAATGGATGGTACACCAACGTCAATAAGAATCTTCTCGGGTTGAGTAGCATAGTGGTCCTTCGACTTGAGACACCACTGTGGATGTATGAGACATCCTCTACACTTAGATGGCAGTCACGTCACCGATCTATTTAGATCAGACCTCCGCCTGTTCGTTGGGTGTGGATCGATCCTCAGGATATCCTGTGTGCGTCAAGATAGGATCCGTCAGTTCTGTGTACAGAGCATAGGTAGTCCTATATATTTAGCAATCTGTTAAATCTGTGGCCACAGTATACATCGGAAGTAAGTTCCGAGTGTTATTTAGAGATTGCTAATAGATACGTCGACGAGATAATACCTATAGAGATTTGACGTTTACATCTATATCTCTGGGATTATCTGGATACCTGTGACGGAGGGATTATACGTATGCAATGACCTCGACCTGTATGATTCAGCAGTTTATTTATATCCGTGATCGTCATAATCTACGGGTGGATAGATTATGTACATGAAATTGGATTTCGTGACGGATATACCTGAATCTAGAGAGTCTCAATAATGAAACATACTCGTAGAGCACTAGAGCAACATTTATGAATAATGATGATTATTTATAAATCGTTTAATCGTTAAACGAAAAATACATGCGAACGGGCCGAACCGTCATTTCCTAATTAATGTGTATTTGTATTTAATATATGATATTATTAAATACACATTAATAAATAGTCAAATAAAGGTATTTGACATATATCATTAATATATGTATTTGAGATATTTAAAGTAAATATAATACATATATTTGATAATTTGTATTTAATTAATTATTTAATTATTTAATTGTTAAATGATTAATATAATTAAAATATAAATATATCACCAAATGATAAAATTAGGAAGTGATTATAAGTTGCAATTGTTGACTTATACATTAAAGGAAAGGTTGTCAAATTGTTTTTGACTTCTTAAGATATTTGTTCAAAAATTGTTTGAAAAATAAAATATCTTTTTCCTTTATTTATTCATAATTTCGGCCATACACTTTATAAATATAAGAGTTATATTTTTCTTAGTTGTATTTGTTGACTTAATATAAATATCTTTAAAGTGTTTATGAGATATTTATGTCAAGTTGATTAAATGAAATACAAATGAAGATGAAATTAATATTTCTTGTATTTGCCTTTACCAATTTCGGCCAAGGGCTTTTCCAAGCATGTATATATTGTTTTTCATTTCATTTGTTATAACCTAATACACTTTAAAGAAAAACTCCATTAATGGAAGCAAAGGAAGATTGTGAGAAAGAAAGAAGAAATCAAAGAAAGCTTGGATTTTAGTTAGTTTTTCCAACTTGCTATTAGAAAGGAAAATGTTCCTTAGGATCTAGGCTTTACATATGATGTTCTTAGTTATTTCTTTCTTTATTCCTTGTGTTTTTGTTGATGGAAGTTTTGATGGAAGTGTTGTGCATGTATGATGAAGGAAGGTTGTGACTATTGTAGTTATAAGCTTTCTTTTAAGGTTTTGGAAACCATGTTGCTAATCTAGAGTTGTTGACCCACTCTTAGATGACCTAGATTTGATCTTGAGTTGTTTCATTGTGTTGAGACTGTTGGTTTTTATTAAGGTCCCAAGATCAAACAAACTGAAAAATCGTGCATGAATACACCAACGAAGATAGCGTAATACTTCATTGGTTGGTTGAGTCGATTTGAAGACAAATGAACCCAAACGCACTGCCATGGAAGCCTACTGCATGCAGTCCACTGCACCATAAACATAATTTTGAGATGAGAAACGCAGCTCCTAGCTTCGTTGGATGGATCCCGGCTCATGGTCGAACCTCCCTACCACCTTCGCAAGACTTGTAAGTGGTCGAACCTCCCTAGATATGACTTGTGTCGCCGCACTCGAATTCGAAATACGAATGCGCTCGCAATCACACTCGAGCTCGGGTTCGTTAATTCCCAATTAGCGAGTTTTCCGTCGCGTCGTAGTTAAATGATTACGCTTAGCGATTCACTATTCACGTCGCTAACGAATTAATTCTAAATTAATTCGTTCGCCCGAATTAAAATCTAATTTTAATTCTGCGTCGAAATCTAATTTCATTTAATATATCGAATATATTAATTTAATCGATTATTCAAATTAATCGTTATCTCTCTTTTGACGATATTTTATCCTAGATAATATCTCAGTAATTAATCCAGATTAATTTTCACTCTCTTCTATATATCCCAGATTATTCAAGAGTGCAAGTTGTGCGTCATCGGTGGATTATCGGGAAGCGACCCATGAGATCTCCGGATACGTTGGCAGTAAATACGGTCGTCGGAGTATCCGAATCACGTACGTACCAAGTACTACGTCTACTACCGATTTACGAGACAAGGTCGACTCCTAGCAAGCACCAAGTCTTCCCAATTCTCCGGACATATCCATTTAAGAATATCAAGATCTGTATCAACGTAGTATACAATTGTATTGTATTGCGTATATCGATCCAGTATCGGACGATCACATGTTAGGCCTGGGGCTGGAAATGTGTCTGCCCCGTACGAAACATATATCGGACATCAAGCAACTAGTCTCTTTAAATCGGGCAATACTGACCTAGTCATATTGTCCCGACGGTTGCAACCTTTTATAGAGCACTAGTTCTGTATCCTGCGTGATCATCAACTCCATATGTCTGAAGTGACACTTCCATCTTGACATCACCCCAGTGCACTACGATTCCTGATAAACCCAGAAGAGGTGAACACAGAACCAGTTTAGGTCCCCCAACCACCAAAACCAAAGTTTACCGATGTCGCAAGTACTAGCGATGCAAGTCTCAGGTTAAGACCATATACACCTACCCTGATGCGGCCTCCCATAGACACGCAGACATCTACCAATGGGATTCCGCGGGGTCTATCCAGAGCGAAGCTGTTTCCCGTACCATCGGTGAAACACGACCTCCTATCGCACTTGCATAAGTATCCAATACTTATATATATGAGAACTATGCCGTTGTGCCCTCACAACGCACACAGTGCAATACTAGCCTATTCCACATTATCGATGTCCAGTCTCGATAATACTACGGCTAGGGAATATTAATGATTAATCCTTCGTGGACTGATACTGTCTCATATCATCTCAATCCAGGAACTAATTTAAGCACATACCCCAGGTAGTTCCTAAATTTAGGAATCTACGGTCGAAACAGCGACTTTCGTCCCGTTTCCGATTCGCAGAGAAATCTCGGCTTGAAGTCAGTATCCAGCTCTTAGCGGATTCTGAACATTAATACATATATTTTATGTACCACACTAAGTAAGTTAAAATCTAATTTCAATACTAGTAGTGAACATAACTTTGACAAACATTTTTAAAGTTAGAGCTCGCCCTTTCTTTAATTCCTCCGTGTCTTCCATATCCAAATGGTAGTCACTTCGGGATATGTCAATTATCCTTTTCAATATTTCACCAAACCTTTGGCCAAGCCTGGGTTCGGAATATCGAAACGATGTGCACCTTGTGCTACATGCCCAATTGCAAACTTTGACTTTTCTCCCTAGAAAGTCAATTAATTCTCCAAGATTATTAATTGCATTTTAATACTTTTAAATCTAAAGATAGATTATTATAAGTATATTAATTAAGCATTAAAGTCATCATCACATAATCTTCCAAAGACTTTATGCTCTACTATTTGCTTAATTATGGGCTTAGTCATAATAAGTTATTTTATCAAATAAATTAACCTACTATTAATTCCCAATTGAAAATTAAATCATTTAAAACATTAATCCCAAGGATTATATATTTAAATATTCAACCTTTCAATTTCTTTTCTTGATTTTAATAGTCCAATTATTTAATCAATTTAATAAGGTACTATTTATTATAATGATTACAATAATCCAATAATTAATCAACTATAATTTTAATATGTTACTATAATCCAATTATAAAATCAACTATCATTTAATTCAATTATATTGATTACTATAATCCAATTATAAAATCAACTATATATTGAATGAGTTTGTATATAGTCCAACTATATATATAATTAAAACAACATAAAATATTAGTCCAACTAATACTTTTTGATTAATACGACGAATAAAATATAAATGAGCGTGTTTAGCGAGTAATTGAACGATTGTTGCAAATTCAATACTTACCTCCCACTATTTTTCGTCGAGCCTCTAACCCTCTGTCGAGTACTCGGGAAACCGTGTTTCCTAGTGGGCTAGGATCCTATTAAATAACATACAACCTTGACTTTGGCCAACAAGCTGTATGCTATTTAACTAGGTAGATCTCACAGATCAATTGGATCCAATCCAATTCCTAGATCCGGTTAGGTGGACATCCAAGTCCTAAACATATTATTTACGCCAATGTATCTAATACATTTTCCTGACCATATCCTCCGAATCATCTAGGCCTTGGCTTTGGCACAACAAACCTAATGACTCCAGTTAAGCGGGACCCATTGACAAGGAAAGTTTCGTAATCAATGTCGTTGGACAAGAAGTGATCTTGACTTTGGCCAACAAATCACAACTTGGACAAGACACCGATGTGGAACAACCCTCATGATTCAAATACATCCAATTGACAAGGTCTTGACTTTGGCCAACAAACCAATGCCAATTGGATCTTGAACAAGAATCATTCAATGGAAGGATAATCGCTTAATATAGAACGAGGGTTTTTTCGCGTGCAAATTGGCTACCAATTTAATTATCTTTGTTAAGGTCTCATCATCATACACCCTTAAACATGCATTCTAAATACATAATAAAGCGAGTATGAAAATAAAATAATGATATGCGGATGGATACTTTACACATTGATCCTAGATCAAATCTCTCCCTTTCTCACTCAAGCTAGCACTAGTATTACTTCTACCCGTTACACTACACTTCTAAAGAAACCTCATATACATAGAGGGGAATAGGTGAGAAGAGAATACAAAGAGAATGAAGGTGATAAGGCTGGACACGCAGGTCCAATTTAATAAATCGAATTTATTACAACAATTTCTAAAATTGCCCACCAACTAATATCCATCCGATATACATTATTCATTCAACACAACCACGTATTCACACACATAAGCATGCTATCAATCAATATAATCAAATTAATTAATCTGATAATTAAGTGATCATCCAATGTTCAAACAACGATTTGATTTTGTTCGAGTCAAACTCGTTTTTGCGAATAAGTACTTAAAGTACGAATTCATGAATTAAATTAAACTACATCATTAAATCAAATTTAACATGCATTTAATACTAATTCACTATTCAATCCAAATTAAATATTGCACTTTATTTAATAAACCTTTTACGATTTAAATTCCAAATTAATCGTAACGCGTCTCAAAGACCGATTAACGTCCAACGTCAATTCAATTAAAGTCCAATGGGCTTTTAATTGATTTCTTAAGGCGTGGACTTTTGGTCAACTCGGGTCAAACCGATAACCAAAGTCCAATCCGGGATTTACCCCATAAGCCCATAAATCAATTTTGGCCCATTAGGCCAAATTAAACTTTAAAGGTTCATTAGTTGCATTTGGGCTTTATGGTTAAGGTTTTGGGCCCAATTGGATCCAATCCACTTGGCCTAAACCCAACTTGATAAATCAAGCCCAATAGGCCCAAATACAACATTAAAGTCCAATTTCCAAAATTAGGCCCAATTAATTAATATACAAAATCCAATTCATATTCAATTAAACTAAAGTGTATTACATGATTAATCAACTAAATCAATATTTCTAAAACACCATATTAGTCCAATTAATCATGCTTAATTCATTATTATATGTCCAACACACAAATTGAAAAATCAAACCCATTTACATGCTTCTTTAGTCTCGGCCAAAAGGGGGATTTTGTGTCCGATTCGGTTTCATCCAATCGAATCCATAATCAACATTAAATCACCATCCAATTTGATTTCATACACATCCAATATCACAAAATCAAAATTACCAAGACATTAGGGCACTAACACCAATTCGGCCAAGGTAAGGTTTTGGGGATTTTTGTCCAATTCGAAATCCAATCCAATTCGATTCAAATTAACGTCAACCTAATCGATTCTAACTCATCAAATGAATTAAAAAATCAAAAATCCAAGATCCCAAATTCCATTCACATTCGGCCAAGGTATTAATTTTGGGAAAATAATTCCAAATCATTTTTCGTCAAATTAGTCCAACCAAAATGAAATTAAACATGTTATAAGCATACTCAAACAATCAATTTATTCAAATCATGCTCAACAACATTTACCCAAATTTTAAGCCCTACATTTTCATGCTTGAACCTAAGCTCTTGATGCCATTGTTGGTTTTTATTAAGGTCCCAAGATCAAACAAGACATGAAAATCGTGCATGAATACACCAAAGATAGCGGAATACTTACACATTGGTTGGTTGAGTCGATTTGAAGACAAATGAACCCAAAACGCACTGCCTGGAAGCCTACTGCATGCAGTCCACTGCCTCCAAAAACAGAATTTTGAGATGAGAAACGCAGCTCCTAGCTTCGTTGGATGGATCCCGGCTCATGGTCGAACCTCCCTACCACCTTCGCAAGACTTGTAAGTGTGCTAGCACTTGAATTTTCACCATGAAAACCCACTCTTGGCTTCCCTTGTTCACGCCATTTCTGGTTCAAAAACAGTGAGCATTTCATGCTTTTGGCGTGAGGAGAAGAGGAGAAAAATAAGAGAGAAAGAATTGTGTATTGGTTATTACAAAAGTGTATAACATTTGTTTATATATTTTCCAAAAAATAATAAATGTTTTACCATTTAATTGCTTTCAAAAACAAATTAAATCTATTGTAATATCCTTGAGTGTTCCACACTCCAAAGTCAAAAGTCCATCAAGTCACATCTACTTTAATAAAGTGACATGTTGTGTGTCTTTCACTCAACCCATCAATCAAATCAATCAATCACTCAAAGTGACTTTTGATTTGACGCTTGATGTGACGATTGATTTGACGCTAGATGTGACTTGCGTCGCCGCACTCGAATTCGAAATACGAATGCGCTCGCAATCACACTCGGGCTCGGGTTCGTTAATTCCCAATTAGCGAGTTTTCCGTCGCGTCGTAGTTAAATGATTACGCTTAGCGAATTCACTATTCACGTCGCTAACGAATTAATTCTAAATTAATTCGTTCGCCCGAATTAAAATCTAATTTTAATTCTGCGTCGAAATCTAATTTTTCATTTAATATATCGAATATATTAATTTATCGATTAATTCCAAATTAATCGTTATCTCTCTTTTGACGATATTTTATCCTAGATAAAATATCTCCGTAATTAATCCTAGATTAATTTTCTCTCTCTTCTATATAATCCCAGATTATTCAAGAGTGCAAGTTGTGCGTCATCGGTGGATTATCGGGAAGCGACCCATGAGATCTCGGATACGTTGGCAGTAAATACGGTCGTCGGAGTATCCGAATCACGTACGTACCAAGTACTACGTTCTACCGATTTACGAGACAAGGTCGACTCCTAGCAAAGCACCAAGTCTTCCCAATTCTCCGGACATATCCATTTAAGAATATCAAAGATCTGTATCAAGCGTAGTATACAATTGTATTGTATTGCGTATATCGATCCAGTATCGGACGATCACATGTTAGGCCTGGGGCTGGAAATGTGTCTGCCCCGTACGAAACATATATCGGACATCAAGCAACTAGTCTCTTTAAATCGGGCAATACTGACCTAGTCATATTGTCCCGACGGTTGCAACCTTTTATAGAGCACTAGTTCTGTATCCTGCGTGATCATCAACTCCATATGTCTGAAGTGACACTTCCATCTTGACATCACACCCAGTGCACTACGATTCCTGATAAACCCAGAAGAGGTGAACACAGAACCAGTTTAGGTCCCCCAACCACCAAAACCAAAGTTTACCGATTGTCGCAAGTACTAGCGATGCAAGTCTCAGGTTAAGACCATATACACCTACCCTGATGCGGCCTCCCATAGACACGCAGACATACTACCAATGGGATTCCGCGGGGTCTATCCAGAGCGAAGCTGTTTCCCCCGTACCATCGGTGAAACACGACCTCCTATCGCACTTGCATAAGTATCCAATACTTATATATATGAGAACTATGCGTTGTGCCCTCACAACGCACACAAGTGCAATACTAGCCTATTCCGCATTATCGATGTCCAGTCTCGATAATACTACGGCTAGGGATATTTAATGATTAATCCTTCGTGGACTGATACTGTCTCATATCATCTCAATCCAGGAACTAATCATAGGGACCTATCTTCATTTATATATCTATGGTGATCTAATCACAAATGATGAGAGTGCAATTTCCTTATTACATAGTTATTTGCTACAACAACACAATGATTTGTGCAAATAGTGATGCTATGGGTCATATTATCCAACAGAGACTTTGATTGGATGGAAGAAACATGATTGAAGTAGTTGATTTAACCAATTTGGTCTAATTTGTCCAATTTGAAGAAATTGAAAAATTAGGGTTCATGACCAATTCAAATTTGGGGGTTTTCATATATGTTGTGTATTTGGATGTGTAATGATCATATAAAGTTTCATGTTCATTGGATTACATCTTGATGTGTTTTGATGCATGAAATGACAAAGTGCACAAAATGGCACCTTGGAGGTGCATTCGGCCAAGGATTAAAAATTTGGATTTTTGGTGTTTGGTGTTTTGATGTTTTGAACATGCTAAGTTCATCTTAGAAATGATTTAGAATCATTCAAAATTGATTAGATCAATTTCGGACTAAAATGGACCAAATACTAAAGTAAGGGTAATTTGATAAATTCACTTAAATATGATTTATTTGAATTTTATTTCATAATTTGATTATTGGATAATTAAATAAATATGTTTATTAATTAATCCGAGAAAAAGTTTTTGAAATCGGAAGATACGATCTTCCGCCGCTTCCGCTGCGTTACCGGATTATGCCCCTAAAACCCCTACACGTCAATCACTCAAAGTGAAAGACATCCATCACTTGATTGACGAATGATGTGACGCTAGTTGCGACTAGCGATTTGACGCTTGATTTGACTTGCGTGCCGCATTCGAATTTGAAATGCGAATGCGCTCGTAAATAATCCCAGGCTCGGGTTCGCTAATTCCAAATTAATGAATTTTCCGTTGCGTCGTAATTAAATAATTACGCCTAGCGAAATCACTATTCACATCGCTAACGAATTAATTCAAAATTAATTCGTTCGCCCGAATTAAAATCTCTAATTTTAATTCCGCGTCGAAATCTAATTTAGTTTAATATATCGAATATATTAATTAATCGATTAATTCCAAATTAATCATTATCTCTCTTTTAATGATATTTTATCCCAGATAAAATATCTCCGTAATTAATCCCAAATTAATTTTCTCTCTCTTCTAATTAATCCCAGATTAATATAGAGTGCGATTTATACGTCATCGGTGAATCTTTGGGAAGCGACCCATGAGATCCCCAGATATGTTGGCAGTAAATTCGGTCGTCGGACTATCCGAACACGTAAGTACCAAATACTACGTTTTACCGATTTACAAGACAAGGTTGGCCTCTAGCAAAGCGCCATGCCGACCCAATTCTCCGGAAATATCCTTACAGGAATAAAAGATCTATATCCGGCGTAGTATACGTAGTATTGCGTATTTCTGTCCAGTATCAGATGATCACGTGCTAGGCCTGGGGCTGGAATTGTGTCTGCCCCGTACGAAGCATATGTCGGATGTCTGGTAACTAGTCTCTATAATCGGATAAACATTACCTTGTCATTTTATCCCGATGACTGCAGTACTTCAGAGTACTAGTACCGTATCCTACGTGACCATCATCTCTATATGACTGGAGTGACACTTCCGTCTTGACATCATACCCAACACACTACGATTCTCAATATACCCAGCATTGGCGTACACAGAACCTGTTAAAGCCCTGGACGACCGCAACCAAAGTATATGATTATCGCAAGTATTAGCGGTTCAAGTCTCAGGTTAAGACCAAATACACCTACCCTGATTTCAGACTTCCATAGACACATAGTCATACTACCAATGGAATTCCGATTGGGTCTATCCAGAGCGAAGCTGTTTCCCGTACCATCGGTAAAACACAACCTCCTATTACACTTGCATGAGTATCCTATACCCAAATATATGAGAACTATGTCGTTGTACCGTCACAACGCGCACAAGTACAATACTAGTCTTTTACGTATTTATCGATGTCCAATCTTGATAATACTCTGACTAGGATATTTAATGATTTATCCTTCGTGGACTGATACTGTCTCATATCATTCTCAGTCCAGGAACAAATCACAAGGACCTCTCATCATTTATTCATCTAGGTGATCTAATCACAAATGATAAGAGTGCAATCTCCTTTGTCACATAGTTAATTTGTACAACAACAACATGATCTGTACAAATAGTGACGCTGTGGGTCATAATTGTCCAACAGAACAAACACACACTTTGTTTAAATTCAAATAACTTTTATTTCAAATACACCTACCCTGATGATCAGCAATTATTTACATCATATCATTTTTATACATAAAACACCCAGTGTTTCTAAATACAAAAGTATACCCACATTGGGCTAACGTAGATACATAAATAATATTCATAGTCAAACTAGGTACATAATGACAGTCTGTAAGTTTAAGTACATGCCCCGAGGGCAATTCCAAAACAAAAGTGCCAACGGCCAAAACAGCGACCTGTGTCCCATTTCCAATGCGGAGGTCAATCTCCCATGAGGCCAGTCTCCTGCTAATCCACAGATCTTGCACATCAGTACATATATGAGTTCCACAACCAAAATCAAAAATCCAATTTTTAAAACTAATAGTAGACATGTTATTTCTATAACAAACATACCTGAAGTCGGTGTCTTGCCCGGTTTGATTTCCTTCATGTGTGCCTTGTACTCGCGGCAGTCACGCTTCCAGTGACCCCGCTTGCCGCACTGGAGACAAACATCTTGGGATTTGTCCTTAGGTTTCGAAGAACCCTTTGATTATTTGGCTTTGCCCTTCTTCTTATGCTTATTCTTCTTAACACCTCCAGTCGCCTTGGGCCAAGCCCTCGGAGTCTGAGATGTTGAAGCATAGTGCGCCTCGCGCTTCTTGCCCTTAATGAGCTCATTTTCTGCCTCACGCAGAGTGGATATCAACTCTCTAAGAGTTTGGTATTGGTTAAACATGTTGTAGTTCATGATGAACCCATTCCAAGTGTCGGGGAGAGACTGTAGGATCAAATCTACTGAAGTCTCAGCCTCGAAGACTATGCCCATCTGTCTGAGCTGCTCAATGTCAGCAATCATCTGTGACACATGGTGCTCAACAGACGTACCCTCTGACATTCGAGTGCGGAAGAGCTTCTTCTGCAACTCATGTCTTTGCGATCTAAGGTTAGATCGGTGAAGATCGTGCAACTTCGCCATCATCTCATAGGGATCCAACCCCTTGTTTTGACGACGAAATTGCGGAGTCATAGCGGCAAGCATCACCGATTGAGCAGTCGCGTTGTCATCGCTATGAGTCTTCCAAAGCTCTAGCTCAAACAACTGATCAGGTTGGGGCTTAGGCCCAAGAGGTCGCTCTATAGTGTAGAGTAACTTCTCGGATCCCAGAACAATTCTGAGATTCATATCCCAGTCCTGAAAGTTTGTGCCATTAAAGACATTGTCACCCATGACAATATCCCTAATGCTTAACTTTCATGTGATCTTAACCGCAATAGTCCAAGTATTCGATTAACGATGTATGGGTACAGTCTAATTGTTACAAGAAAAATAATAATATATTAGTCCAACTAATAAAATAATCGACGAAATAATTTTGAAAGCGCATAAAGCTAAGTATTTGAACGAAATTGCAAATTCAATACTAGCCTCCCACTATTTTTCGGCGAGCCTCTAACCCTCTGTTGAGTACTCGGGAAACCTAGTTTCCTAGTGGACTAGGATCCCGTTAAATAACACACAACCTTGACTTTGGCCAACAAGCTGTACGATATTTAACTAGGTAGATCTCGAAGATCAATTGGATCTCATCCAATTCCTAGATGCGGTAGGTGGACCTCCAAGTCCGAAACATATATACAATATATATGCCAATATATCCAATATATTTTCCTAACCTTTTTCCTCTCAATCAACTAAGCCTTGGCTTTGGCACAACAAGCTTAATGATTCCAGTTAAGCGGAACCCATTGACTTTGGAAGCTTCGTAATCGATGTCGATGGACAAGAAGTGATCTGGACTTTGGCCAAAAAATCACAACTTGGACAAGACATACGATATGGAACAAAGCCTTCATGATTCAAACACATCCGCGATGGACAACGGTCTTGACTTTGGCCAACAAACCAATGCCAATCTTGGATCTTGAGTAAGAATCACTCAATGGTAGGAAAAACGCTTAATATTTATTGAGGATTTTTCGCGTAAATTGGCAACCAATTTATTATCTTTGTTAGGTCTCATCATACACCATTAAGCATGCATTCTAAAAGCATAATAAGGCGAGGAAATAAATTAATAACGATATGCGGATGGATATCTCACAGATTATTCCTAGAAGAAATCACTCAATTTCCTCTCCCCGGCTAGTACTATTCTAACTTCTACCCAATTACATAATACAATGAAAGAAACCTCATTAACATTGAGGGGAATTAGGTGAGAAGAGAATAGAGATCAAGAGAGATAGAGATAAGGCTGGATACGCTGGTCCAATTTAATAAATTCTAAATTTACAATAATTTCCAAAATTGCCATTCCCTTCTAATATCCATCTGATATACGTTATTCATTCAACACATCCATGTATTCACACAAAGCATGTTATTCAATCAATCTAATCCAATAAATTAATCATGAATAAAGTGATCATCCAATGTTCAAACGATGATTTGATTTTGCGCGAGTCCAACTCGTTTGAGAAAGTACTCAAAGTACGAATTCTTGAATTATATCGAACTACAATTTAAATCTAATTTAATTCGTATATCAATACTAATTGTTTATTTAATTCCAAATTAAATAAACTACACTTTTTAATGCGCCTTTACGACTTAGATTCCAAATCTAATCTAAATGGGTCTCAAAGCCCAATAAACAAACATCCAATGTTGTTTAATTAAAGTCCAATGTGCTTTCAATTAATTTCTTAAGGCATGGACTTTGGTCAATATCGGTCAACACCCAAATACCAAAGCCATTAAGGAATCACCATATTTGCCAAGAAACCAATTCGGCCCAGAAGGCCCAATAAAAACATAAAAGGCCCATTTGTCATATTTGGACTTAATGGAATGATTTAGGCCCAATTTGGATCCAATCCAATTGACCTAAACCAACTTGGCCCAACCAAGCCCATTAGGCCCAAATACAACATTATAAGCCCAATCTAAATCAAGCCCAACTAATTAAATTTTAATTTTCCAAATTTCAAAATTCAATTAATTAAAGTGTATTACATCAATTAATTATCTAAATTAATATTTCCAAAATACTAATTTAATCAATTAATCATGTATTAATTTGTTCAACTCATGTCCAACATTTTGAAACAAAAAATCATCTCATTTCATGCTCCATAGCTCACGGCATTTTAGGGTTTATTTACGTTCGATTCCGATTTCAATCCGATTGAATCTCAAATCAACATAACCATGTTTTTCAACTCATCCAATGATAAAAAAAAACAAAAATACCATGACTTTAGGGCTATACACACATTCGGCCAAGCCTATAAATTTGGGCAAAATTTGATCCAATTATTTTTCATAAAATGATCATATATAACTCCAAGTTATCCATATACAAGCATGCTCAAACAAACAATTTGGTTAAATCATGCTCAAATCCAATTTACCCAAATTTTAGTATATGAACCCTAAACTTATTTCATGTTTAAATTGGCTCAATGATACCATTGTTGGTTTCTAAGGCATTCCCAAGATCATTCAAGCAATAGAAATAAAGTGAATACATAAAGAAGTATGGCGGAATCATACTTACAATGAACGAATATTGGACGCGTTGAACACAAAAAAAAATCCCTTGAAGTTCGGCCAAGGTCCTCTTTTGTTTGTTGAATCCAAGCTCCAAGCTTTGTGTATTGAGATTCCAAGCTCAATGAGAAAGTTTCCCTATCACCTTTGTATGAATTCCTTCAAGTGCTAGCTTAGGAAAACTTGCTACGAATTTCCTATCACCAAAGAAGGCTCACGATTTTTGGTGTTCTTGGGAGAGAGAGAGAGTTTTAATTTTTGTGTGTTTTGTTTTCTTAAAAAACTAATGCAAAAATCTCACCCAAATTTGGTATATCACTTTCCAAAAGTCAAAAGCCAAATTGGAGGGAAAAAGGCATTAAAGGCTCTCACCAACTCCCATCCCAAAATGACTAGATGTCTTTCACCAAAAAGGTTGACATGACTTCTATCATTAAAGTGACTAGTGATGTGACAAGCGATGTAACTTGTGGGCCCCACTTTAATTCAAAGTGCGAGTGGGCCCGCAAACACATTCCGGGCTCGGATTCGTTAATTCCGAATTAACGAATTTTCAGTTGCGACTTAATTAAATTTAATTTCATTAAATAATTATGCCTAACAAAATTACTATTCACGTCGCTCGCGAATTAATTCTAATTTTATTCGTCTGCCCAAATTATAATCTAATTTTAATTCCGCGTCGAAATCTAATTTCGTTTAATATATCGAATACATTATTTTATCGATTAATTCCGAATTAATCGTTCTCTCTCTTCTTATAGAATTTTATCGTAGATAAAATCTCTCCGTAATTAATCCCAGATTAATTATGTTTGAATCATACGTCATCGGTGAATCTTCGGGAAGCGACCCATGAGATCCCTGGATATGTTGGCAGTAAATCCGGTCGTTGGACTATCCGAACACGTACGTACCTTGTACTACATTTTTACCGATTTACGAGACATGGTTGACTTCTAGCAAAGTACCGTGCCTACCCAATTCTCCAGAAATATTCTTAAAGGAATATTTAATCTATGTCAGGCGTTGTATACGTAGTATTGCGTATTGCGATCCAGTATCAAATGTCACATACAAGGCCTGGGGCTGGAATAGTGTCTGCCCCGTACGAAGCATATATCGGATTACAAGCAACTAGTCTCTTTAATCGGATAATCATGACCTTGTCATATTATCCCGATGGTTGCAACCATTTAGAGTACCAGTTCTGTATACCTGCGTGATCATCATCTCCATATGACTGAAGTGATACTTCCATCTTGACATCACACCCAATACACTACGATTCTCAATAAACCCAGAAGAGGCGTACACAGAACCTATTAAAGTCCTGGACGACCAAAACAAAAGCGTATTGATTGTCCCAAGTACTAGCAATGAAAGTCTCAGGTTAAGACCAAATACACCTACCCTGACGCAGATTCCCATAGACACATAGTCATACTACCAATGAGATTCCGCGGGATCGATCCAGAGCGAAGCTATTTCCGTACCATCGGTAAACACAACCTCCTATCACACTTGCATAAGTATCTAATACTTAAATATATGAGAACTATGCCGTTACGCTTCCATAACACGCACAAGTGCAATACTAGTCTATTCCGCATTATCGATGTACAGTCTCGATAATACTACGACTAGGGATATTCAATGATTAAACCTTTATGGATTGATATTGTCTCATATCTTTATAATCCGGAACTAATCATAGGGGCTTTTATCATTTATATATTTAAGTAATCAAATTTCAAAATGATCAAATGCAATTTCCATTGCTACATAGTTAATTTGTACAAAAACCACAATGTCTTTTACAAATATTGACGCTATGGGTCATAATTGTCTAACATATACCAATGGAATTTATTATGCACTAATTAAGCCCACTATATTAGAATTCAAATTTTAAACCCTAAATCCAATTAATCCAATTAATTGATTTCCATGCATATCACATTCTAATTTAAACACTTAAATTTCATAAAATCATATTTTATTTCTATAATGATAATGCATCTAAAACATGTTATGGCATGTAAAATGCAAGAGTGGGCACCCTAGGCTATATGACATTTATTCAAACAATTCGAAAGAAACATACATATAACATAAAATTATTTTGCATTGAGCGAACTCTTATTTTTCCTATACTAATCTAATTAGTACAAAAGATATACCAAGGCATTCCTTGGTCTTCAAATCCCGCATCAAAGTGGTGTTGGCTCCTTTTGCGACTTCGGTGCTACAAATTACAAAAATTGAAATTTTACATTGAAAAATAAGATTACAACAAATGTAAACAATGGCCTTATGACCTTACATCCCAAAAACAAAACCAACTACAAAAATAAGAGCCGTAAAAATTTACGACCAATGCAAAATCCATTCATCACATGAAATAACAAAAAACATTCATCATATGAATATTATATTGTGCCCACTCATCTAAACATGCATATCATATTTATAACTCATATAAATATATTAAAAACAGAAACTTTAAATGAAAAAGATAAGGGTTAAGAACACTTTTCAACCTCGCTCTTGATGCCAATTGTAGGAAACGCTTTCCTCGCTCAGCGGAATCGGCTTAGGCACTCTGGATCGACCTTGAAAAATTTTCCGCTTAACCCCGTATATTATTCACTGCCAAATGCACAAACTTTGAACCCGAAACCAGTCGCGCATACAGCCATGAGGCCAGGGTCAGTCACGCACACAATATAATAAGCAGTGACTGTTCGGCTTCCCAAACACTAACGCGGCTCCCTCTCATTCTTCACGCAACGGCCCCACTGACCAAACACTCTCAAACCACTCGTCCCATTGCAAAAACACAAAGCAAACCATACACACCACTTACAACAAGCCCTCGAAGACACACTCACACAGACCACGCACACTGCTCACTCACGCACACTGTCCACTCACATAAAACACATACCCCACTCACTTTCACCTAACACAACAAACCAACCCCCCCTTCACCGACCAAGCCAGGAACCCTAGAACCACAAACCGACCCACACAAGACCAAGACTCCACCGAACACTGTAGGAAATGCTTTCCTCGCGCAGCGGAAGCGGCTTAAACACCCTGGATCGACCTTGAAAATTTTTCCGCTTAACCCCGTATATTATTCACTGCCAAATGCACAAACTTTGAACCCGAAACCAGTCGTGCATACAGCTATGAGGCCAGGGTCAGTCACGCACACAATATAATAAGCAGTGACTGTTCGGCTTCCCAAACCATGCACACCAAATCAATGACAACTCACAAGCAGAATTCATGGCATGGTCATAGTGCGCCACATAGTTGATTATCAACATGCCCTCCACAAGTACAACTCAAATAAATAAAATACAGCCATATCATAGCTGTGTAACATTGCAAAACTATTTGCATTTAAAATTCATGACTTAGCTATCCATGCACACATCTTGCATCATATCCCATTTGTTAATAATAATTAACCTTGTTGTATAAGAATCAAAGGAGCAAAATAAATTGCATCAGAAAAATACTTAAAACCTGTCTGTGCCGTTTCAGCTTCTTCATGTAACATGAACCATCTATATGATTTTGCCGTGAGCACATATCATCATTGCTACTTTGATTCACGCAACTTGTATTTTGCCGTGAGCGTGAATAAGAAATCGGATCCACCATTCGATCTTCCGTGCTATGTCTCACAACCAACGGAAACAAGTGTGGGCTTGACTCACACAAAATAAATCTCTAAACACTTTAGAGAATTTTGTCACAATTGTATTTTTCTTATTTTTTTTCTTGTTCTTATTTTTCTTTTCTCAACCTTTGAGGGAGAATGAAGAAGAAGATGGAGGCTTGGTTTTCAAGAATGAGAGTTCTCACAAAAGAAAATCCAATTTTCTTTTTTATATTTAGGATTATTAATTTCCAAAACTAATTAAATCCTTTCCTTTTCCTCTCTAGAAAAATCGGCAATGGCATAGGAATATAAGTTAATTTTTCATTTAATTTTGTAACAACTCATTTACTTTCCTTAAAGCAAACATATGTTACAAAACAAAAAATTAACAACCAAATAAATATTGTAACTTCCAAAATAATGTCAAAGGTTTCCAAAATTCTAAAATTGGAAATTACAATCTTAGCCCTTATTTAAATTATATCAAATATAATTTAATAATTAATAATAAAAAATTATCATATAATTATTTATTATATAAACCATATATTAACTTTTAATATATAGTCCTAAGTGTGACAAATAATATTATTAATCATATTAATAATATTTATACATATGTGAGTATATAATTGGACTATCCAATTATACTAAATCCGCTATAGTATATTGAGCTAGCACGGGGACCAAATGGACCTACGGTTTCAAGCTCTAATAATCTCGAAATATTAATTAAGCTCTTAATTAAATATTCTGAATTATTAACTTCGGGTTATTCCACTAAAAACCCAAAGTTGCACTCTCGTTGCCGCATATGATATATTAAGCCGAACCAAGTCGGTGTCCATCGATATAGTCACTACATACGAATTGACCATTCACGAGTATCTTATAATTAGAGTCGGGTCATAATGTCCGTTATACCCCTCTAATTATTTTTACCTTAAGTACCATTGATTCTCTAATGAACGATTTATTCATAACCATTATGAATTTAATCTTTCTATTCGTAACAGAAAGACTTAAGCGCTCAAATCGTTCAAGTACCGAATCAACCCTTAAGAAAGATACTCCTCTACTTCTCGCAAGAAGGAGTGAACTCCATGTCTATGTAAAACGTTCCCAACTACATAACAGACCATGCCCCCAAAATACGTAGCTATTGGCCGGGACTGCTACACCAACCTCACCTTTGTAAATCAAAGGACATAGCCTGCCATGCAGGAGTTCGTAGTACACTCAGGATTAAGATCCATCCATATATGACCATCTAGTAGATCGAAATGACTTTCTTGGTTTAACGGATATTATAAGAATGTCATTTCCATCTAGGTCCAGTCCTATATGATCGCATCATACAAGGTGCCTCCATTCTCATGTCTTTACATGGACGATCTAGATCAAGATCGTCATACAAATGAACCGCAGCTATAGATAAACCACAAACAAAGTACCTGCTTTGTTTGCTATCTATGGACTATTTAAGATTACAAACTTCAGACTTAAATCCTCTTGTGTATGACACTCATACACTAAGTCTGAAGGCACATAAGTAATCTAGGGTATTCAAGATGATTTATAATATGCGAAAATTAAAAAAAACAATTTTGACAAATGAATAATGCATCGTTTTATTTCAAAACACATAAAACCGTTTACATCTCATGTAGCTCTAGGGCATACATCCCAACAAACACAAGAATAACCAAACAACAAAACAAACTGCCGGTGAAACCTTACAATATTGCAAAAAAATGCCAACCAAATAAACAACCCATTGCCCAAACACAACCACAAAAATCTCCAAACCGTTTAGCAACCAAACCGAGACAAAATGGTCTGAAAACAGTCCAGAAACAGCCCATCTGACCACCAAAACACCCCTGAAAATTGTCCCAAAAATAACCCAAAATAATCCCTTAAAACAGTGAGCAATATCACCGAAAAATAGACTCAAGATCACTCAGGACAGTAAGCCAAAACTACAGTACAAAACAGCAAAGAATACAGAGAAATAGCTATTCAAAAACAGCAAAACAGTGGATAAAATGTTGAACCAATGAACCGGAAAAGTGACTGAGCATTAACCCTTCCGACGACGATGTAACGCACTTCCGAGAAGCAACTTAAAAGGTAAGACCTGAGGGCACCCTTTGCTATTTATTTATCTTTTCAGTTATTTATTGTCATTCGTTCGCATGCATCATTATGTTCCACATCTATTTTTATTTATATTGGGTTGATGATTGCATACTATCTCTCGCGGTATATCGGATGGAAACCCAGACATAAATTCCGTAGCCAAATCCGAATGGACGGTAATTGTGGGAACATAGAAATCTGGGGCGACGCATGCTGTCCCGGGCTCACGGCCCGGTCGGGAGTACGGAGTAGCCACGGGGGACTAAACCGGAGAATGATGGAGTCACCACCCGGTGTGAACCGGGAAAATGAGATTTAAGGCCGCACTCACCCCTCGCAAGGAAGACCTCAAACCGTTGGGTTCTGAATGGTCTCTTACTTATGCCATTTGTAATGAAAGGATTTACATAATAATTTAATCAGGCTTAAGTAACACTTATTCCTAAGAATATCATGCTTCTATATTCAGGGGTACAAAATAACACTCATACATACATTTCGCATATATCTCATATCTAATAACACATGTCTAACAAAATACCTCAAAGTAACAATGAACATACAACTTCGTTCAGCATATCATATTCATGAAAACACAAGCATACATACTATCCGCACAAGCATACATGTGAGCATTCTTCCAAGTGATACGTGGAATTGTGTCCCAAGTACAGACCGCATTACCGTCCATTCGGAATCGGCTACGGAATTTATGTCTGGGTTTCCATCCGATATATCACAAGAAATAATACTCCAAAGTCATCATGGCATAGGCATATGAATCGTAATGCGTTAAATCAAGACTAAGGCAAACGACACAACTAATGGAACAAACATGCTTTTCATTATTATGTGCACAAATATAAGAATGACTATGTGTGGTTCCATTAAAATCACCCAAGAAACAATTATACGTGGCATGTGATGAATATGTCTCAGTTCAGTGTGTTCACGTTCGTGTAGCATTCGTAAACGCGTTCGAACGGAAATGAAACAGGATGCTCATGTTCGTATGGCGTTTGTTAACGCGTTCGAACGGAAATGAAACAGAATGCTCACATTCGTATGGCGTTTGTTAACGCGTTCGAATGGAAATGAGACAAAATGCTCACATTCGTATGGCGTTTGTTAACGCGTACGAACAGAAGTGAGACCTGATGCATGATAAGGCGAAATGTATGCGAGTTTCGAGTTGCGTTCGTAAACGCGTTCGAACGGGAACAGACCTGATGCATGTAATGGGATGCAATACATAAACAACAAAATAAAGGGGCGCGGCGAAGTACTGCCGTAAAGGTGGCCTTTTGGGTCTCTTGGTCTCTCAAATAGAGGACATTTAGACTAATATACTAAGCCCATGCGCGTCACATCACACATACAAAAATGGAGCCGATCATATCAAAACCAAGTGTGCCCGATTGAACACATCTTACATCCAATCCGAACACACATCAACCGGCGCGGCAAAGCATCGTGGTAAAGGGTTTTAACCCCTCCCCTTAAGGGATCTTTCATTCCACTTACTAAGCCCATGCGCTTGATTGAACCATGCATAAAAAGATAAAATCAATAATATCAAACTAAGTATGCCCGATTGAACGTATCTTGCATCCAACCGAACACACATCAACCGGCGCGGCGAAGTAGTGTCACAAAGGTGGCCTTTTCGGCTCTTCGTCTCTCAAATGGAGGACCTTTGGACTAACTCACTAAGCCCATGCGCTTGATTGAATCATGCATAAATAAACAACATACAGAATTCAAGTGACGAAAAATAAACAAACCAAAGCAACACAAGGCAAAAGATAGTGCTGTTTACTCAAGCGGTACGTGGAGTTGTGTCCCGAGTACGATCATATTACCGTCCATTCGGAATCGGCTATTAAATTTATGTCCGGGTTTCCATCCGATATACCGCGAGAGTTAACACATTTCTCATTCATCCCATACCCACAACAAACATCATACATAAACAGGATTCAACGAATAAGTAACATATAATCCAAAATAAACAAGAAAAATCACGTAGAGATGGGTGTGAAAAGTACCCTCAGGTCTAACCTTTTAAGCCGTCTCTCGGACTCGCGTTTCACGAAGATCGGAAGGGGTAAAGCTCCGCAACTTTTCTGGTTCACTGGTTCAGCGTCCTAGCTCACTGCTTTGCTGTTTTGCTTGCGGTTCAAACTCCGTTCTACTCCTATTCGGCCTCTGTCTTGCTGCTCACTGCACGGGCCACCTGTTTTAACGTTTTCAATGAACTATTCCAAGTTTGTGTGGGTTCTTAGTGCAGATTTTTTTGTGATATCTTAAGGATTAAAAGTGCAGTTTTTTTTTTGCAGTTTTTTAGTGTTTTAGGGGCTGTTTTAGGGTGATTTTTGCTGCTGTTTGGGCGTGTAAAACAGTGCAGTTTTTTGTTGTATGTATTTTCAGTGATGGAGGGCTGCTGTATAGGGATGGTTTCGGTGATGTGTGGGGGGTTTACGGAGGTGGTTTTCAGTGGTGGTTAGGGGCTGTATTGGTGGTGTATTGGCTACAGAAATTCGGCTATGGAGGGGTGCAAGGGAGATGGTGTTCACGGCTAAGGAGGATGAGATGGAGAGAAAATTTTCTGTCTTGATTTCTTGCTTTGGCCGTGAGTCTTGGTGTGTTTCTAGGGCTTGGGCGTGACTTAGGTTGTGTGAAGGGGGAGAATGGCTTTGGTTAGGGGTTGTTTATATAGAGAAGGTTAGGGCTTCACCTTGTCTCACAAGGAAGGGATTTGGTGCATTCAATAAGGATATGATTTAGTGCTAGGTAAGGAAAGCAATGGATTTGATTGGGGGACATGTCTTGGCTAGATTAGGAATACAATATATTTGATTGGTTAGGATTAGGCATTTAATTTGTTAGATTATGAAGTCAATATTTTTAATTTGTTATGATTGATTTTAATTAGGTATATCTTCTTTTTAGTTTTAGTATGTAATATATTCAAATTATTTAAATTAGGCATGATTTTAGTTTAAGTTTGGTAAATGTTTTAAATATTTTATTTAATGTTTAATGATTAAATTAATATTTATTTATTTAATTTGGGATGTGTTTTATGGGCTTTGGGGAGCTAAATGGGCTGGGGTGTGAGGCTAGCAGCAAAACCAGAATTACCGACACCTTTCGAACGCTTCATCGGACGCGACACGAACGCCCGCAATCTGTTTACCGTTCGAACGAAATAACGAACGCAGCACTAACGAAGACAGTGAGCTTGTTTATTCTGAATTTCCCCTTCCGATATCCGTTTCCCGCGGCTTCCGTGACTCAAAAGGTAGTGCCTCCAAATGAGACCCATCATCGGGTTTCACATGAAAAAATACAATGCCTACAGTAATGCGGTCTGTAATTGGGATACAACTCCACGTACCGCTTGAGAAACATTCACGCACGTGTTTCATTTTTGTTATTTAATTTTTGTGTTCATTTATTGTTTGTGTTTAGTATTTCGCTATTTACTTTCTGCCTGTCATTTCATTTATTTATTTATGCATCGTTAATTATGCGCAAGGGCTAATCACGTTGGATTAAAGGTCCCACTTTTGAGGGAAATGCCTAAGGGCAGCCTTTACCATGATATTTTGTCGCGCCGGATGAAGTACAATTGATTGGATGTGAAATACGTTCAATCGGGCATATGAGGTCCTATATAGATGTCGGTCTTGGTCGCATCTCTTTTCTTATTTTGTTATTCATTTCTTATTATTTCTTTAATTATTTATGCATTGTTATTTAGTGCGCATGGGCTAATCGCATTGGATTAAAGGTCCCCCGTTTGAGGGAAATGCCTAATGGCAGCCTTTACCACGATATTTTGCCGCGCCGGATGAAGTACACTTGATTGGATGTGAAATACGTTCAATCGGGCATACGAGGTCCTATATAGATGTCAGCCTTGGTCACATCTATTTAATTATTTTGTTATTCGTTTCTTACTGTTTCTTTATTTATTTATGCATTATAATTTAGTGCGCATGGGCTAATCGTATTGGACTAAAGGTCCCCCGTTTGAGGGAAATGCCTAAGGGCAGCCTTTACTATAATATTTTGCCGTGATGGATGAAGTACACTTGATTGGATGTGAAATATGTTCATTCGGACATACGAGGTCCCATATAGATGTCGGCCAAGTCTATTGGTCGCATCTCTTTTTTATTTTGTTGTTCGTTTCTTATTTTTTCGTTATTTACTTAGGTATTATTATTTGGTGTGCATGGGCTAATTACGTCGGATTAAAGGTCCCCTGTTTGAGGGAAATGCCTAAGGGTAGCCTTTACCATAATATTTTGCGCGCCGGATGAAGTACACTTGATTGGATGTGAAATACGTTCAATCGGGCATACGAGGTCCCATATAGATATCGGTCAAGTCTCTAGGTCGCATCTCTTTTATCATTATGTTATTTACGTTATGTATGTTATTTCATTTATTTATTTATGCATCGTTAATTAAGCACATGGGCTAATCACGTCGGATTAAAGGTCCCATGTTTGAGGGAAATGCCTAAGGACAACCTTTACCATAATATTTTGCCGCGCCGGACAAAGTACACTTGATTGGATGTGAAATACGTTCAATCGGGCATACAAGGTCCCATATAGATGTCGGCCAAGTCTTTTGGTCGCATCTCTTTTCTTATTTTCTAATTTGTTCCTTATTGTTTCTTTATCTACTTATGCATTGTTATTTAGTGCGCATGGGCTAATTACGTCGGATTAAAGGTCCCCCATTTACGGGAAATGCCTGAGGGCAGCCTTACCACGATATTTTACCGCACCGCATTCTGTCTTGTCATGCATAATATCACGTCCCGTTCGAACGCGTTTCTGAACCCTACTCGAATGCATGCATTCGGTATTATCCCGTTCGAACGTGTCTCCGAACACTACTCGAATGCATGTTATTCATTTTACCATGCATCATATCCTATACCATTTGAACATGTTTCCGAACGCTACATGAACATGCATACAGTGGACAAACCCCTTTTTTTATCATATTTTGTGCATGCTTGCCTCTTTAGTTATTTTTTTTGCATTACGTACTTAATTATCTCTATTTATTATTAATGCTTTTATTGTTATTATTTATCTACATTCTCGTGCTTCTTTGTTTAATATGTTTATGGAATTATACATGTGCTTTCATTTTTCATTTACGTTTATGGGTGTGCAAACTTGTGTGTTATTTACCTTGCATGTGTTGCATAAGACTTGGTTATATTATTGCATAAATATGTTCATTACAATTGGCATAAGTAAGGGACCATTCCGAACCCAACGGTTTGAGGTCTTCCCTTGCGAGGGGTGAATGCGACCTTAAATCATTTCCCAGTTCACACTTGGTGGCGACTCCATTATTCTCTGATTTAGTCCCCCGCGGGCTACTCCGTACTCCTGACGGGCTGCGAGCCCGGACAGCGTCGCCCATCTCTGTGCCTATTCACACACTATTGTAGTGCAATGGAAGATACTGATAAAGAGGAATGGCTCAAAACCATGAACCTCGAGATGGAGTGTATGTATTTTAACTCAGTCTGGGAACTTGTAGACCAACCTGATGGAGTAAACCCATAGGTTGCAAGTGGATCTACAAGAGAAAAAGAGGAATAGATGGGAAAGTACAGACTTTCAAGGCTAGACTAGTGGCAAAAGGTTATACCCAGAAAGATGGAGTTGACTATGAAGAAACTTTCTCGCCAGTAGCCATGCTTAAATCCATCAGGATTCTTCTTTCCATTGTCGCATATTATGACTATGAGATTTGGAAAATGGATGTCAAGACTGCATTCTTGAATGGCATTCTTGATGAGAGTATCTATATGATAGAATCAGAGGGGTTCATTACCCAAGGTCAAAAGCAAAAAGTTTGCAATTATGGATTTAAGCAAGCATCTAGATCTTGGAACAAAAGGTTTGATACTACAATCAAGTCTTATAACTTTGAGCATAACATCGATGAGCCTTGTGTCTACAAGCGTATCATTGATGAGAATGTGGTTTTCCTTGTGTTATACGTTGATGATATTTTACTCATTGGGAATGATGTAAAGATATTATCAGACGTGAAAATCTGGCTAGCTAACCAATTCCAAATGAAAGATTTGAGAGAGGCAAGTTATGTAATTGGGATCCAAATCATTCGGGATCATAAGAAACGACTGTTAGCAATGTCTCAAGCAACCTATATCGGCAAGATTCTTGTACGATTTGGTATGCAGAATTCCAAGAAAGGTAATTTACCTTTCAGGCATGGAATTCATTTGTCTAAGAAACAGTCTCCTAAGACACCTCAAGGAGTTGAGGAGACCATATGCTTCAACATTTGGAAGTCTTATGTATGCTATGTTATGCACGAGACCGAACATCTATTTTCCAGTGGGAGTGGTCAATAGGTTTCAATCCAACCTATGATTAGATCATTGGGTAGCGGTGAAACATATTCTCAAGTATCTTCAGAGAACGAGAAATTATATGCTTGTATATTCTAGTCAGGATATGATTCTGAGAGGATATACTGACTCTGATTTTCAGACTGATGTCGATTCTATGAAATCAACATCTGAATATGTAGCAGCTTGTGAAGCAGCTAAGGAAGCAGTATGGCTCCGTAAGTTCTTGGCAGATCTAGAAGTTATTCCAGATATGGATAAATCGCTAACACTTTATTGTGATAATAATGGTGCATTGGCAAACTCCAAAGAACCAAGAAGCCACAAGATGGGTAAGTATATTGAGAGGAAATATCACCTCATCAGGGAGATAGTGCAGAGAGGAGATGTCGCTGTCACACAAATTCCATCCGTAGACAACCTGGCAGATCCGTTTACAAAGACCTTATCGGCTAAAGTGTTTGAAGGTCACCTAAAGGGTTTAGGATTACATGACATGTCCCATTTGCTCTAGTCCAAGTGGGAGATTGTTGGGATTTATGTCCTAAAGCTTCATGTATTGTAAACGGAATTTATTATTGTAATAATAATAAATGCATTATTCATTTTATCAAAGTTGTTTGATTTATATCGCATATTGTCCAATTGTCTTGTTTAACTTGATTACTCATGTACCTTCAGACTTAGTGTATGTTTGATGCACAAGAGGATTTAAGTCTAGAGTTAGTAATCTAAATAGTCCGTAGAGAGCAAACAAAAAGGGTACTTTGTTTGTGGTTTATCTATAGCTGCAGTCCATTCTATATTTGTATGACGACCTTGATCCGGGATCGTTCATGTAGTCACATAGGAATATAGGCATCTTGTATGATGAGATCATATAGGACTGGACTCAGATAAATAAAAATTTATTTTAATATCCGTTAACCAAAGAAATTCATTTTATCTAATAGATGGTCATATATGGATTCGATCTTAATCCCGAGTGTACTACGAACTCCTGTATGATAGGCTATGTCCTTTGATTTACTATGGTGAGGTTGATGTTCCATTCCCAGCCAATAACTACGTATTTTGGGGATCTGTTTTAGTGTGTAGCTGGGAACGTTTTACATAGACATGGAATTCACTCCTTTTTACGAGAAGCGGAAGAATATCTTTTTTAAGAGTTGATTCAGGACTTGAACAATTTGAGCGCTCAACCTTTCTATTACGAATATAAAGTTTTATTTTCATAATTTTTATGAATTAATTGTTCATTATAGAATCAATGGTGCTTAAGAGACAAAATATTTAGAGGGGTTTAACAGACTTTTGTCCTGACTCTATTTATGAAATATTCGTGAAGGGCTATATCCATATGTAATGACTATATCGATGGACACCGAAGTTGTTAGGTTTTATTTTATCCATCTACGGTAACGAGAGTTCAACTTCGAGTTTTTAGTGGAATAACGCGGAGTTAATAATTCGTAATATTTAATTAAAGAGTTTAATTAATATTTCAGAATTATTAGAGCTCGTAACCGTAGGTCCATTTGGTCCTCGTGCTATCTCGATTAACTGTGGCAAACACAATATAATTAGATTGTTTAATTATATGCTCACTTTATATTTATATATTATTAATGAGAATAATAATATTTATTGTCACAAATAAAAACTATGTTAAATTAGTTTAACTTAATGTTTTCTAGAATTCTTTGATTATGAAATAATCAAGTCTTGATTATGAGATAATCAAGTTAGTAATAATTATGAGATAATTACTATAACATAATGGAAGGTAAATAAATCATTATTAAGATATTGATTTTTATTGAACATTGGAGACAAAGCCATATGACTTATCATGTCATCCAAGTAATTATGTCAATTAGGTGGCATGGATACACCTAATATTTTTGTCATTAGCTAATGCATTTTATGCTTTGGTATGGCCTCCACATTTATGTGTTTGCCATTGAAAGAAAGCATTAGATGCTTAATGACAAAGTCCTTGTCTTTAACTTATCATTTCTTATGCTTTGGTATGACATTCACATTTTTCTGTTGACTATTAGAAGAAAGCATTAGATGTTTAATGACAAGGTTAGTTGGCTTGTGTAAGAGAATATAATCTCTACCATTTCTCTCACTTCCTAAGGTTAATATTTGGCAAACATTCACACAATTGTTGTGAGAAAGATTTTAGAGAAAATAGAGAGAGTTCAAACATTCACAAGTGTTGTGAGAGTGTTTGAAATTCCTAAAGCCAAACACCAATTGTGACATCTTGATTCTCTAAATTGTTTAGAGTTTAATCTTTGTGAGTGAAGCCTACACTTCGGCTTGTTGGTGTCGAGTCATAGTTCGAAAGATCTAGTGGTTGATCCAAGTATTGGACACCAAATGATTGATCTTGGCTACTACAACAAAGGGAGAAGGCAAAGAAAATTTTAAAGATCCATACCGTACCCGGTGCCACCATCCGTAATTTCCGCTGCGCAAAGGAAAAGTCGTTTCCTATAAGAGAATAGTTTCTTTCACAGTAAGAATTGACGTGAATTAGTTCATGTCTCGAGATTCTTGACTAGCATGAAGAAAACCCCATTAGATATTTGTTTATCTGATAATTAAGTTTCTTGGCTTTAGTGACCTTTAGAGGTAATGTGTTTGACATAGTTTGCTAATCAATTATTTGCAATTGTTGTGAATAGTTGAAGGCAAATTATAAAGCTAAAGAAAGGAGATGCGTATAGTTGTGTATAGAGAATATCGATTCTCATAATACGAAAACTGTAGGTATTAGATACCAGATCTCCCGTCTAGTTATTTAAAACATTTTTTAATGATTGTTTTGATATTTGATATCAAAACTTGTGATTATTGGATAGTAACTTGTTCTTTATAAACAGTTATTACATATTTTAAAATGATTAGTAGTGTCATTGTTGTAGAGATAAACATTAAGAAAAATATTCGGTTAACTAAATAACTTAGAACTGTACTCTATGAGATTTTATCACATAAGCATTAGATCCCTTTTATGTATGGTAAAGGATGGTATGATACGAGATCACACCACATATCCTTATCTATTTAATGAATATTGTATTCAGGAAGTGATTAAATCTCATTTAACCAATGATCGTCATTGGACAACATATTTATTAAACTAATACATTATATGTATGTAGTTTCATAAATTAGAAATGACCTTGGATAGTTTTCTTTACTTCATAACTTAGTTAATGAATTGTCATGACTTTGTTACGTGTTTCTAAAAGAACACATATTGAACGTCTTGAATGATTCGAGAACTTTTAATATGTTTATGATGAAATGAGAATAGAATATTTTGACTGGTTCAAAGATATTCGATTTGAAGTGTTGAAAACTATATTTTTTAAAATTCATCATGAGTCTTTGAATTGTTCAAACATGTTTGATATGATCAAACATATGAATTTATGGCAATTAGTTCTAAGGTTATTCAATGAATACGATTCTTACTCAATATTATTCTTCTACGATTCCATCGTAATAGAATTGGTTAGTGGGAGGAATTGAATCTTATATGATTTGATTCACTTGATATTGAGTGTTACCGAATTAGTTTCAATACGCTTGGGGATATTCACCAGTAACTTTAATTCGTCCTTTTAATTAAGGTTCCATTTGTTTCTACAGTTACATATTTGATATATATAGGTAGAAAATTCGAATCTTGAAAAGTTTGAGATTTGAATCTTTCTTTTGTATAATAGTTATATAATTGAAAGTACTTGCGCCTCGGAGGTACAAGCAAAAGTTTATCATTTATTCTATTTAATAGAATATTATATTTTATTTGATGGAATATCTTTTCTACGATCTTGAGTAATAAAACTATTTTATTACTTGGTGTGTAACATCAGATGTTGACCATTGTAGAAAAGACTTGACTTATTGAAGTCAAATATGAGAGTGATAAACTATAAATGGAACTACGTAATTAATAAGATGAAAAGACCCTAAAAAAATCTTCCGTATAAGTTCAATAGGATGTCAGAATCATTTACAAAGTATTTGAAATTTAATAGTTCTGTTGTTTTCTTATCGAAGAAAATTATACTATAACTTATAGTGGGAGCGATATTTGATATCGATTCCGGAAGTTATATTTAACCATAGATCTAAGATTGTTCATACCTCACTACTATCAAGTTTTGAACTTGATTAAGCTTTCGTTATGAATTGTTCTTAAAATGTGTAAACTGTGTTAGGTTTGGTGCTCAGAGTGCCAATCCGAATCGTATTTATGTCCGATTCATAAATACGAGCAATTCTATTTTCCATAATATTACTAATTTAATGGTAGCACCCTTGTCTTTTATACAATTATTCGATCTAATTACAATTAGATATCTGATTATGATTAGATCGAAACTAAATCCGGTTTAGTGATACATGTATATTAGACAAAGACCCTAGGATTTACAATATAGTACGTAGTTACAATGTAGTTTGTAATTGAAATTGGGAATCGCACTATAAGATGTATATCCTTAAATAAAGTTCCTGGTCAAGATTTACTAACACGGGTCGGGTAGTAAAATTCACTGAGAACAGTACATGTCGTATATCATGACTTGGTCTGATGGTTTATCCCAATGAACCATGAGTCTCATGAGACTCGTATAGACATGTAGGTGTTTATTTGATAAGCACTGAATGACTCACTGAAGATTTCCTAATAGATGGTACACCAATGTCAATTGGAATCTTCACGAGTTGAGCGAGCATAGTGGTCATTCGACTTGAGATACCACAGTGGGATATATGAGTTATCCTCCACACTTTGATGGCAGTCACGTCACCGATCTATTCATGATCAGACCTCCGCCTGTTCGTTGGGTGTTGACTGATGCTCATGATATCCAGTGCGTATCAAGAGAGG
>SKCR01043810.1:0-37004 GCA_019454045.1 Zanthoxylum bungeanum
TGAATTTTAGGATTGCTGGGATGGTTCAGAGTTTCTCGTTGTAGGGAGGTTGAGGAAATTTATTCCAACTGCTTCTGAAGGCTTGTGTTGGAGCTTCGCATCATCGCATGGCTAAGTTTTCTACCTCCAAATCTCGTAACCGTTCTTGGAGAATGGAAAACCGTGCGGCCACAAGGTCTGGCGTCTGCTTACTGCCAGAAGCCATGAGTAGATGTGTTGAAAGGTTCGTAGATTGAGGGATTTTTGCTTGTTATAAATCACTAAGAACCAATGGTGGGCACCAAATTATAGACATTGGATTTCGCCTTAGGTACACAATCAAAAATTTATATGATAGGGCGCTAGCGATCCTACAAAACAAATGTAGAGTGAGCGGGGAGTTTCTACCCACCGATGTGTGGGGTGCCATAAGCACTCCGACGCTCAAGGCAATAGTGAAGACAAGTGAAAAATAAGGAAGAGCAATGTTTGAGGTTACCTTGACCTCTATTGACTGTCGTGAGGGCGGTGACTGGTATTTAGAGGGCGAATGCTTTGAGAGCTCAAGTAAGAGTGCTTAAGCTTGAATGAATGATAACTCTGAATTCTGTATCATTTAATAGGCTATAGAATAATATTTTAGTTGAATAAGGGTCGTATTTATGAGGGTGGTCCCTACTAATATGTTAAATATTTGGCTTTCGGTGCTGAATCGGCTAATTATACGGAGAGTAATTAATTTTGAAGAAATTTTTTTTAGTTTGGAAAATGAATAAGCTGTCACATGAGTTTTGACCAAAATTGGGCTTGGAAAGTCAATTGAATCATAAGCCCAAACCTGGTCTAGGTACTGTTTGGGTTCTATCTGACATATGGCCTGGGGTGAAAAGACAAATATTCCATTGGCCCAAATTTGGCCCGTACAATACTCATTATGAATACTAGACTTCTATTATAAACTCGGTCTGTATTAATTTATCCATCTCTGTGTGGATGGCCTCGTACCGCTTCTAGTTGAAGGTCATTCTCATTTGCTTAACCGGCTTATGAACCGGGTCTCTCGACGAGTTGTGACTTATGACTCGAGGATCTATCCCGGGCATATCTTTATGAGTCCATGTGAATGAATCCGCATATATCCTTAGGAATTCGATGAGCTTCATCTTCAGGCATCGTACCTTGACTATCTTCTCTGACCCAAAGAGCTCAACCGAATCTAGCTCTTCTTCAGCTCCTATATACTGGATATGGTCCTTGGGTCAGGGATCGACGAACTCTACCTCAACTGTATCCTCTTCTCCTTCATTCCTTTTATGTCATACGACATCATCTATACACAAGGTCTTTATGATGAGGCTACAAAACAGTTCCTCGTCACATCTAACTGCTACATATAACACTGACCCCCTCCTTGGTTAGGGATTTTAATTTCAAATAGTAGCACGATATAGCTTCCCCGATTTCATCATGAAGTGTCTCCCCAGAATCACATGATACCTACTCAGACAATCTACCACAGTGAAGTCCATTATAATCCGAGTATGGGCTTTGTCCCAATGGTCATAGTTGTTGGAGTAAGTATTTGGAGCGCCAATCCGAATAATTTATTGTACATTATATTTTATTATTTATTAATAAAATAACTATATTTTCATTTCAAACCTTATTAATGGTAATGTCATTATGCATATTAGATTGATGTATAAATATTCTAAAAATGACATCGACCTTAGAATAGTCATATAGTAATACTGGACACTGGGTTGTCTGACATTGGGATAGTATTACTATTATTAACTATTTTTAAAGTAAATATTCCTAGTCGTTGGTTTTGGAAATACGGTCAAATTTCTATAACCTATAATACTAGCACATGTCGTATATTTGAATTAAGGTCCCAATGGTTTAACCCGATATACCATGAGTTTTGGAAGCTCGTATAGACATGAGGGTGTTCGTTGGAGCGAATATTGAATGACTCACAGGTGATTCCTAATAGTTGGAAGTACACACCACCGTAAATAGGAATTTCCTAGAGTGGAGTAGCATATGTGATCCTTTGCTATAAGATAGCATTGATTTTATGTGTGATCATTCACACTTAAATGTCATATATGTCAGAGACATTTCATGGTCTTACCGCTAGATGTTCGTTGGGTGTGGACCGATGCACTCGTTAATCAAGTGTGTATTAAGATAGGATCCATCGGCCCGTATGTGTACCATAAGGGGTTTAGGTATCAATATGAGTAAGTCACGATTCTTAAGACTTTGGCCAAAGCCGATCACTTAAGGTGGATCGCATATATTAGAAATGGTTTCTGATTAGTTGTAAAGAATCGTGGACATGTTGCCATGAGATGTGCATCTCGTAAACTTGATGGTGTAATCTATGTTTCCTAAGCACAACTCGGATAGCCTACGACAGAGAGATTGTTAAACATATGTGATGACCTCGACTTGTATAGTTCATAAAGGTAGTTCGTGTTCTTCGCGAATTCGGAGGTGGCAGAATTACATACATATAAGCTAGGCTTATATGACGAACGTGTCTGAACTTAAAGAGTCTCACAATATGAAGTGTACTCGTTGAGCACTTGGATAGCCGATAATTTTTTATAATAAATAATATTTGATATTATAATTATCAACTAAGATAATTAGGTGTTATTGGATAACATTGATTATTTTCTTTGATCCAATTGGATTAATTGGATTAATCCAAAACTACACAAGGGTTTTATCGTAATTTCAAAAATATCTTAGCATTTGAGGATATTTTGGTAATATGTAATAATAGGTGTATTTGGCTTGATTTAATTGGATTAAATCAAAATGGTAGACATTGAACTAATTCATTAAAATTTGTTATGATTTAATTTGATTAAATCAAAATGGTAGACAAATGTGATTAGTCACACCTAATTATACATATTTGATTAAGCCTACCTATTATTTGGTTAAGACTTTTATTAATTAAAAATTTTCTAAGTTTTACTATAAATAACAAGCTTGGGCAAGATTTTAATCAAGCTTGAGAAAGCTAAAAACAAGAAAGAATTAGTAAAAGAAGTGTTTAGAGAATCTTTGGAAGTTATCTACTATATTTCAACAATGAGAAGAAGATTGGATCTTGGAATCAAGCTTGTTAGGTAAGTTTGATCTTCTCCAAAGCTATGTTTTCATTAGTGAGTTATCATTAGTGAGACATATAGTGATGAATTATGTATTAGATACATAATAACATAGTTTGATATTGAAATTAGGGTAATTAATTGTGTACGGAAGCTTTGGAAGTATAAACACAATTTGCATGCGATTGGGTCAAAGTGTTTATGTTGGACATAGATATAAAATTAGAATTTGGAACTTTAGTTGATAGATTGGAGCTATGGTTACCATTCTAGAATCACTTGACCACATTTGGGTGACCTAGAATTGTTCATAAGTCATTTCATTATTAGATTCTATTTTGGTTTGTATTTTGATTCAAAGAAATACATATATGACACACTCACAAGGTGGTTCTTTACTCCCAAGTAAAATAGTGTTGAAGTAATAAAATAACCCGGTAAGTCCGGGGCCGATCCACAGGGAATAGATTTAATATGATAAAATAAAAATAATAAAATAAAATACTAGGGTTATGGCATCCACTCTAATATAAAATAATTTTTACTTTTTATAAAATATAAATTATAATTATTTCTCAATCAATTTATTTCATAATTATCAGGTATTAATTATGTCAACACACGTAATTCGTCTTGTCAATAATTAGTCCTGCCAAGGTACTAAATATGCAAAAATATATAAAATCATCCATAAAGGCGGTGATAACATTTATCTATAACAAGTCCAGTTAGGTACTCAATTATGTCAAATTTATAAAACCAGTCATATAAGCGGTACTTTATTGTCTATAATTAATCCAGATCTTTAATAGTACACTATCTATCATTTATGTGATTCAAGTATTATATGTGACAATCGGGGACTGTCTACAGCTAGTTAAGATTTCTATATAAACTGAAAAGAGTATGAATTTTATTTGGGAAATTATCATAATTTTTAAAATATAATATAAATAAAAATCACATATATTTTCATACCACTAGCTTCAGCCTTTACCCTAGCATGATAAAAATTAGCAGAACAAGATATAAATAAAAACACTCATAATTTTATTAATAAAAGAAACATAAATTATAATAGAAAAAAATACATACAATAGCTCATCCCACAAAGTCTCAGAGAGACCTGTGGAAATTTTCTGACGAAAATGAGACACTGAGCACCTCTATTTATAGAGGTGCTCACGACCTCTTGCAAGATTTGCTCAATTGCAAGAAAAATTGAACAAATCTTGCAATTGTTTTCCACCGAAAGGTGGAAAGCAATTGCACTATTAATTTTTTTTTTGTTTCTTTCTATTTTGTCATTTTCTGTTTGTTTTTATTCTTTTGTCTTTTGCTTTCGTTTTGTTTTCTTTTATATAAAATACATGAGTAGTTAAATACATCATAAGCTCATTTTATCGCCAATCTAAATATGGTGAATATTTTCCAAGTTCGATTTTAATTTAGCTGTCAAGCTCTTTTAGGTATTTAGGTCTTGGAATTCAGATTTCATGTCCATTTTCCTTTTGAGCATCCGAAGCAGTATTTTACCTATACAATAAATAAAAATCACAATAAAAATATATAAAACATAAATTTAATTATTGTTTCAAAAAAGTGCTAAATTAAGGGGATTAATGAAACTACAAGTGTAAAATGATTAATTGTTCTTTTAATAAATCTGTATTTTTTAGTGTTCTTCAATAAATATATTTAGAATATATATATATATATATATATATATATATATATATATATATATATATGTGTGTGTGTGTGTGTGTGTGTGTGTGTGTTTGTTTTTTTGTTTTATAACATGTGTTGATATTGGTTTTGAAATTAAAATTATTTTAGGTGATTTTAAAAGGTGTTTAAGGTTTTTTAAAATTAAAAAAAAAATTGAAAAATGCTTTAGCGCACAGCTGCAGCGCACATGCTGCGCTGCAACACACATGCATGCGCAAGCAGCTTGCGCGTTAGGTGCGCTGGACACTTTTTTTCCATTTTTTTTTTTCGGACTCCGATTTATCCCCAATATTTTCCTAAATACTCGTAATGGAATATGGTATTTCATTAAAATATTTAAAAATACACCTTTGCTCAAATTACCATGGGTTAGACCCACTTTCGCTGTGCGGGGCACCGATCCAACACTAGGAGTCCCACATTCGCCCCAACAATATTTTGCTGCACCCGACCAAGTGAAAAAGTTGTAGATCACCCAAACCTGTATAATGGAGTTTCATCCTCAATCAGGGTGGTGAACTCCACCCCTAGCCCATTCAGGGCCTCTTGGATATGATATTCAATACATTTCCAATCACCAATATTATGTCCACCTCTGACCTTCCAATGTTAGCCTTCATTATCAGTGCATCATCATGAGGGTAATTCACACCTTGAGCATCCTCTTCGGTGAACATTAACGGCACTGGTCTGGACTTTTGAATCATCGGGGCACTTTCTATAATCATTAACTCAAGGTCATTGATTTGACAATAGTTCTTACTTGCCCAGTTCGAGTCCCCTACCAACATCCTCCCCCTGACAAGGTGAACATGGGTCTCTGCTCCCTACGCTGCCTTGCCCTTATGGCCTCATGATTGATGCATTCCTTGAGGTGGTCGTTCCTCACTAGGTCCTCAACCTGCTCATGCAAGTCTTTGTAACTTTCGATGGCATGACCCATCATATTGTGATGGGAGCAATACGCCCTGGTGTATATTTTGTAAATCGGGAACCTTCTATAGTTGAGCTTAGTCAATAATCATTTATCATGCATCTCTTGTGCTATCTGGGACAAAGGCATATTGAGATCTGTCTACGAAGTGCCCTCCGTGACATGTGCAACCTTGATCGGGGACCTTCTCTCGGGTTCTAGGTTACTCTTAGTCATGGGCTTGAACTCATGTAGCCTCGGGTCTAGTCCACTCCATCCACCGCCACTGTCACGACGGATATCTGGCTTTGGTTCTTTCTTTTCCTGAGCAGTACTTTCTCGGGCAATCTTCTCTTCCTCCTCCAGTAATACAAATCTTCTACTGAGGTGGGATCACAATCTTCTAACCCACAATGCTACTTTAAAGCTCTTCAATGCTTCTAGGGACTTATATGCCCCTACTTCAAATACCAAATTATGGTATCTATCTATAAAGTTCTTCAGCGGCTCGTCGTCACGCAGCTTCATCGTCTTTAGCGACCCAAATGTATTCCTTGGTGTGCACGCCCCTTTGAAGTGGCGCACAAAAGACTTCCTCAGCTGGGAGAAGCTGTCAATACTCTCATGAGTCAGATTCTTGAACCATAAGTTGGTCGGTCCTTTCAAGATCAGTAGAATACCTTACGGATTGGTTCCCCGACTATCTCTTGGATCTCTATTAGCAAAATGAACCTTTCAACATGGGACTTATGGTCTGTATTGCCTTTGTAAATGTCCATCGTAGGCATGGAGCACCTCATTAGGAACTCTGTTTCCAATACCTCTTTTGTTAAATGAGACGCTCTCTCCAGATCTTGATCATATTTGGCACCTCCTATCATGCCCCAGCTCTCATCTTTTCATTTCCCTTTGGAACCAGCCCCTAAAGTGGCTCTCGGTGTCCTTATGCCCTCTACTAAAGGATTCTTCATATTCCCTTCTTCGAGCATGGTATCTTTTCCCATTCGGAGTTATGTGCCTTTATTCTTGATAATACTCCAAGTCACTCTCCCCAAAGCAGGGGCTGTTTTTGGATGATTCTGAGATTCACTTGTCGTGGTGCCACTCCAGAGGCTCCTCTACTGGTGCGACACTGGTCATGACCACCGACCTGACCTTATGGGGGTTTCTTCTTCCGGCCTCTCACTCGCCTTCTCCACACACTGCTTTTTTTCCCACCAACAATTCCTTCTCTACTGCTACTAGGCCCCGCATAAGTGTGCTCTCTCGATTTATTTTCCAACTTCTCTACCTTCACCATCATCGCATTTAAAAGGGTTTGAGTTGCCTCCCTATCTTCCTGGCTTTTTCCCTTTCCACCAGTAAATTCTTTTTTATTTTATTTATCCACTACGTCGTAGAGACCTCAAGAGCTCTGTGATTCCCGTATTCTACCATCAACTCAATATGTTATGTTGTTTTTCGTACTGAATCCTCACAGACGGTGCCAATTTTTTATGGATGTTTTTAGTTTCAATGGCAAATAAGGGAATTCACCCTTCAAACAAACCTCCATCGAATAATGAATTTGTTTAATTAGTAGGAAACTGCACAAATTTAGCAAGCAAATTAGATAAACACCGAGTTTACGTGGTTCAGTGGAGAGTGGATCTTGCCAAAGTCTACATGAGAAAGAAGGATAGTTTATTACTGCTCGAGGTCAAGACCGACCCGAGCTATAAATTGTGGGAGAATTATTACAAATATGAAACATCTCGGGCTTGAATAAGCCAAGGATAATTATTTTAATGGTCGGGTAATTGACCAGTTCTTTCTTTCTATCACTAGTTCTTGAGTTCTTACTTTTACAAGCTGTGATATGCGAAATTTGTTAACCCTTGAAATTTGTGTCTTCAACCCCTTTATATAGGCTTCAAAAAATATTGTTACACTAACCGTAATTTCAACCAATGTCACAAGATCAACATCACAGTCTATGCCATTCTTAACCACCCCCAATCTAGCCAATCAAATCTTTTTATTTCTCTATTATTGCACCGGCCTATGGAGACCTATGACGGCTCTACTCTTCCATTACACCGATCTATGGCGGCTAGCAGGGCCAACAACCATTGTGAACCACTGCTCTCCTTCCACCGTCATTAGCCTTCTGGAAGCATATTTTTCTATTTAAGGCTACGTCACATGACTTCAATAATGGTCGACACGTGATCCCATCTTCATTCCTTGGATCGGTATGCCGAGATGGATGATGTTTATTGAAGTCATGCCCATTCCTTCAACTAGGTCGTGTTTTACAGACCCTCATCGGGTCGGGTTCTACAAACTCTCAAGAAATCCCAAATCACCCATCTTCAAGTGGTTGGGTCGGTATTAAATCTTGTTTCGTCCTCAATACTCTCTATTCTCGGGAGAACTCTGTACCACGAGGTTAGGTCTATCTTTCAGACCTCATCTCTTACTGGGCCTTTTTTCATCCACTTTTGGCTAAGTACAATCTACATTCTACCTCTCCTCGATATCTGAACCTTCTTCGGGGTAATAGTATTAAAAAAACCACCATCAATAATTACTATATAGTTTTTTTGGTAACCGGGGTGTCCGGACCAGCTTACACATACCTCAACTAATCCACGAGACTTGTGTCTCGTGTCATCAGAAATTTCCCAACGTAAATCAGAATAAGTCATTGGTTTTTTATATCATGAGGCATGACCCCAAGGAAGTATTATTGTTGAGTTGTAATTATTATTATTTTTAATTACAACTCTAAAAAAAGTGTCATTTATATCTATGCGTTTTAAATTCCAATAATCTTCATAAATATATCAACAATGACAAATGAGAAAATTAGTAATTTAATTTTATTATTTCTCATTCAAATGTTGAAATTATATTGGTGTCGCGTCAATTTGATTTTAGTGTATTAATACTATGGTTTTATATAGTCTATTAAGTTCTTTATTAATCTAGGAGCGTCAAAATAATTTTTAAAGAATTTCATAGTCGTTGAAATTGGTCAAAATCACTTAATAAATTAATAATGATATCAATCTTTTTATTTTTTTTCCTAATGCAATCTAACAAAATAAATTTATTGTCCTTTAAAGCTAAGCAAGTGCCCTTGTATCCAAGGCAATTTGGATTTTTGTCACTTGTTTACATTCACATTAACGTTGGCACTTCACTTTGGTCAATATGAAAATGGGAGCAATGGTGTTAAAAGTTGAGATAAAAAGAAGGTAAAAGGCAAAAATTCTCTCAATAGATAGGCTTCTTTTCAATCTTTATTAACAAAGTGGATGACTTTGTCAAATTGGGGCCGTTCTTTGTGGGCGAAAATGGACCCAAATTGGACCAGATCTGGGCCCATCTGCAAAGCTAATCAAAGTAATAGAGGTACAAGTGGGGCCCTTAAAGAGGCAAATCTTAGACCAGGGGAAATGCAATTACCGAGAAACTATTTTTAAAAAAAAGGTGATATATCATCTCACTATTTTAAAAATTATAAAATAATAAATGAGTATGATAAATATTAGGATGTGTTGATGGTGATTTTGTCACTGAGTATTTGAACAATTCGGAAATGGTAGAGATGGGATTTCTCTTTTGAGGAGGACGAAGGGTTAGAGGGTATTGGTTACTCCCCAACCAGGCATGGTGTTCGGACCCGGTTTTTCGGATCTGACCGACTAGATGACATAGCATGGTCAAGTTTCAGAGGCCGACAACATCAGAACCTAGACCGACCACTTCAGACCGGTAGCTCGGTTCAATTCTACTTTTCCTCCTGGATCAGGATGATGAGCTCGGGTATTTTGGGTCAGGTCGAGAGTAGTTGGAGTAGTTCGGCACACTGTTTGGCCGTCCTCATGACACCCGACATGTGATCGGGACTGTTTGGACTTTTCCCTCTGACATGTACCACCGTATGAGAGATCTTTACAGGCTGACATCATAATGGTGAAGTGTGGCAGTGTAGAAAACAAAGTGATGTGACAGGGAGTCAGATGGCAGGCTCGCTTTCGGCGAGGCAATTGGGGCAGAGAGCCCGTCAGTCAGCCGGAGATTCATGTGGCTGACGTCATGAAGATATAGGAACAATATTGTATTTCTCTTAGTATATAAAGGGATGGTAGTCTCATTTGTATAGGTTGGCAAAAAATCTCATAAAAAAACATTACTTGTAAGAACACAACAAAAGCAAACTGCTCGGTAACATTATACCACCCCTTGAAAAGAGGTCGGTCGAACTCGGTTTGGTAATAAAATCAGCACCCCACTTTGTGCTTGTGGACGTAGGTTGGATTCATTCCGCCGAACCACGTAAAACCCTTTTGTCGATCTTGTGTATGTTTTATTTTCTGCTAAATTTACTTTTGGTTCCTCATAACCAAATAAAATTCACGATTGGAGGAGGATTGTCCCGGGAGCACTATTCTGGTATTGCCCCTGGAACAAAAATCACCCGTCAACAGTTGGTGCCGTCTGTGGGGAAAGAACAAAAAGAAACTTGCGTGGTAAGACAATGGCGGGAGACGGGAACCATGGGTCGTTGGAAGGTTCAGTAATAGAGTGGATGGAGAAAATGAAGGAAAGACTGGATGAAAGAGAAAGAGAACGGACGGAAGCTGTTTAGTGTGGAAAGAGGAAGGGAATCGCAAGAAGAATGAAGGTTGACGACAGTGGTAAAGACGGGGGAAGGAACGCCCAAGGAGTTAGAGCAGAAATAACTCTCCTCATTGAGCTGTAGAATGGAAAACGATAACTCATTAGGACTGCCAAAAATGGGCGATGCTTGCACGCCGCCGGTTGTAAAGGAACAAGTTCCTCCAAGAGAAGGCGCATGATTTGTTCGGCCTGCCAAGTCCTCTGGTTCACGACCAAGAGAGTCCTCAAGGAGCGGCAGGCGAGCATATATGACCGGGGCACTAGATTTGTATCCAGAAGTGTCGTTGTCCTACTATATGGTGTCCGTCCGGGATGATGGTGAGGGAAAAGCAGTTGACAACGGACCACCAGGAAACCAGGGTACAAGTAGCCGATCGAGACATGCATTACACAAAAATGCATTCAGAGCGTTCGGCGCAGAGGGACCCTTTCAAGTCAGCGAGGAATTCCATAATCAAGTTCAGACTAGAAGATGTGTCAGACTACAAGACAAGAACCATAAAACTATTGTAAAAATCTCTCTTGAAATGACCCGCAAAGGTTGTAAGAATGGCAGTAGGTCCCTTGAATATGAATAAGACTTTCTCTTTTGAATTAAAAAACTTGTCCACTTTACTTGTTTATTAATTGAATGCGAAAGCCATGTTCAATATTCTTGGGATGTGCTCGATGCGAAAGGGTGCTCGGTACGGTAGATGGGAATGGCACCAAGCCCGTGGCACTCCAATCCCAGGTGTCATTATCAAACCCTCGGGCGGAAGTGTTACGACCTAGCTCATTTCTCCTTTGAGGATCCAGAACGCATCAAGGGATGGAGTACATGTGGGAAAAGCGCTAACCCCTCGTGGCATGCCAATCCCGGGTGTCATTATCAAATCCCCAAGGCCGGAGCGTTACTACCCCATGACTCGCATTTTTGAGGAGCAGCTCGGGTAAACCGGACCCATGGAGGTTTCTTCCCCTGCGAGTTGGCTGGTGAATCCCGTTGAGAACCACATGGCGCATGGCATGGGGAAGGCTGAATGGCCTCCATGACTCTTGTGACCTCGGGTAAACCGGACCCAAAGAGGTTTCTGCCCCTGCGAGTTGGCTGGTGAGTTGGCTGTTGAGTCCCGTTGAGAAACACCATGTGCATAGCGTGGGGAAGGCCCAAATGCCTCCGTGACTCCTGCAACCTTATGGATGGTGAACACGGGGAGGTTTCTTCCCCCGTGAGTTATCTGCCTAACCTCCTCGGATCAGGAGAAGCATAGCATGAGGAGGTTTCTGCCCTCAGAGCGTTTCAAGACTCTAGACCCGCCCAGCATGGGGTGGTTTCTGCCCCCATGGTTTTGGCCAATCACCGATTCGTAGCCCGACTGGCCGGGACGCTGAATTATAAGGTTTAGAATTGCTATTTTGGGAGGCACCAGGCAGGATGCTGCCTCGGGGCCCCCGAGTTGTTATCTTTTTGGGTCTGTGTGGAGTATGTGCTAATTCACCTCCGATATTCTAACCTTGTCATGTTTCCACTTTATATTTTTGCTGATGTCCGGAAAAAGGACGCTTGCACTGGGATCCGCGGAGCTTCGGAAGTTGAAATTTCTTCCCTCGCAATTAAGTCTCATATGTTCCACTAGCTCCAGGCTAGATTCATTCCGCCGAGGCTATATATTCCACCAGATCGGGGTTGGATTCGTTCCGCCGACGTAATATGTTCCACCAGCTCGGGGCTGGATTCGTTCTGCCGAGGATATCTGTTCCACTAGCTCGGGGCTGGATTCGTTCCACCGAGGCTATATGTTCCACCAGCTCGGGGTTGGATTCATTCCGCCGAGGCTATCTGTTCCACCAGCTTGGGGCTGGATTCGTTCCGCCGAGGCTATTTATTCCATCAGCTCGGGGCGGGATTCGTTCCGCCAAGGCTATTTGTTCCACCAGCTCGGGGCAGGATTCGTTCTGCCGAGGCTAAGTGTTTCACTACCTCAGGGTCGGGTTACGTCCCACCGATAGGCTTATCATCGGCATGAGGTCAGATTATTTCTCTCATGGCCGGATTTATATTGGTCTGGGGAGGTAACATTCCCTCGGAGCCATTTGTTTCACTACCTCGGGGTCGTGTTACGCCCCACCGAGAGGCTTATCATCGGCATGGGATCGGAGCATCTCCCTCATGGTCGGATTCCTATTGGTCCGGGGAGGTAAAATTCCCTCGGAGCCAAGTGTTCTACTATCTCGGGGTCGGGTTACGTCCCATCGAGAGGCTCATCATCGATATGGGGTCGGAGCATCTCCCCCATGGCCGGATTCCTATTGGTCCGAGGAGGTAACATTCCCTCGGAGCCAAGTGTTCTACTACCTCGAGGTCGGGTTACGTCCTACCGAGAGGCTTATCATCGGCATGGGGTCGGATCATTTCCCCCATGGCCAGATTCCTATTGGTCCGGGGAGGTAACATTCCCTTGGAGCCAAGTGTTCCACTACCTCGGGGTCGGGTTACGGCTCACCGAGAGGCTTATCATCGGCATGTGGTCGAATCATTTCCCCTATGGTCGGATTCCTATTGGTCCGGGGAGGTAATGTTGGGTTTATAATTAGTCCCAATGATCATTATCAAGCAAGAAACATGTATGAATACATCAAGAATTACGGCGGAATCATACTTACATTGATCGGTTATGCGATGCGACGAACACAAAATCCTTTTGCTCCTCCTAGAAGCTCTCGGCAGTGGGCATTTTGTGCTCCTTGTCATTTTCGGTCAACCTCCATTGATGGATCTCCAAGCTCCAAGCTTCATTTGGTGATTCCATACTCACAAATAGACCTGGCCGCCGGTTCGGTTCCGGTTCGGAACTGAACCGAACCGGCCGGTTCCCGGTTCCACAAGTGTGGAACCGGAACCGAACCGGTTAATTCCGGTTCGGTTCCGGTTCCACACTTAAGTGGAACCGGAACCGTAAACCGAACCGGAACCGAACCGTTCGGTTCCGGTTCTGTTTACGGTTCCCCTTCCGGTTTTTTTTTTTTTTTTAATAATAAATTTTAAAAAATAAAAAAAATTCTATAATCGTAATGTTTTTTCATACTATCACATCATTTTTATAGAATCCTTTTTTTATAAAATTCTTTTAACATATAATCCTTTTATAGCCAACTCTGGCTAGTGCTTTCTTTATATAAGCGATGTGGGATATTTGTTACTTGGCTATTGTGTCCCACATCGCTTATATAAAGAAGTCAATAACCAAGAGTTGGTTATAAAAAGGATGTGGACATTCATGTTTTAGTATTACAATTTTAAACCTCATTAAGTCATTATTATTAATTAAAAAATTGAGATTTACTTGTGGAACCTTACGGTTCCAAGAAAATAAAATTTTTTTTTTTACTTCCGGTTGGAACCGCTGGAACCGAACGGTTCGGTTCCGATCCTGAACCGGAACCTTGGCCGGGTCTACTCATAAATAGGTTTCCCTATCACCTTTGGATGACCCTTCATGTGCTAGCATTGGAAAAATTGCCACAAATTTTCCTTTTCACTTCTTGTTATTTTCGGCCTAGCAAAAAATTGGAGAAAGAAGAAAACATGGCCCTAGGCCGTGAGAGAGAGAGAAGATGTGAGGAAGATGAGATTTGTTTGTGTATTTGGTTTTCCAAAAACCTAATACACAAATTCAAATTCCAAAAGTACAAGCAATAAAGCCATACAACCACTTACATCAATCAATGAATAGTGACTGGTTGTCAATCACTCAAAGTGACAAGACATCCATCACTTGAATGACGAGTGATGTGACGCTTGATGTGATTTGTGGGCCGCACTTGAATTCGAAATGCGAGTGCGCCCGCAAACACTCCTGGGCTCGGGTTCGCTAATTCCGAATTAACGAATTTTCTGTTGCGACGAAATTAAATCTAATTTAATTAAATAACTTTGCCTAGCAAAATTACTATTAACGTCGCTTGTGAATTAATTTAAATTAACTCGTTTGCCCGAATTAAAATCTAATTTCAAATCCGCGTCGAAATCCAATTTCGTATAATATATCGAATATATTATTTTATCGATTAATTCCAAATTAATCATTCTCTCTCTTTAATAATATTTTATCCCAGATAAAATATCTCCGTAATTAATCCCAGATTAATTTTCTCTCTCATCAAATTAATCCCAGATTAATAAAGTGTGAGTCATACGTCATCAGTGAATCTTCGGGAAGCGACCCATGAGATCCCCGGATATATTGGCAGTAAATCCGGTCGTCAGACTATCCGAACACGTACGTACCTAGTACTACATTTTTACCGATTTACAAGACATGGTTGGCTTCTAGCAAAGAACCGTGCCTACCCAATTCTCCAGAAATATTCTTACTGGAATATGTGATCTATATCAGGCGTAGTATACGTAGTATTGCGTATTTCGATCCAGTATCGGATGTCATGTGCAAGGCCTGGGGCTGGAAATGTGTCTGCCCCGTACGAAGCACATATCGGATCTCTGGTAACTAGTCTCTATAATCGGATAAACATGACCTAGTCATAATATCCCGATAGCTGCAGCATATAAGAGAACCAGTTCTGTATCATACATGATCATCATCTCCACTATGACTAGAGTGATACTTCCATCTCGACATCACACCCAATACACTACGATTCTCAATATACCCAGAAGAGGCGTACACATAACCTGTTAAAGCCCTGGACGACCAAAACCAAAGTATATTGATTGTCGCAAGTATTAGCGGTGCAAGTCTCAGGTTAAGACCAAATACACCTACCCTGATTCGGACTTCCATAGACACATAGTCATACTACCAATGGAATTCCGAGGGGTCTATCCAGAGCGAAGCTGTTTCCGTACCATCGGTAAACACAACCTCCTATTACACTTGCATGAGTATCTTATACCCAAATATATTAGAACTATGCTGTTATGCTCTCACAACGCGCACAAGTGTAATACTAGTCTATTCCGCATTATCGATGTTCAATCTCGATAATACTACGACTAGGGATATTTAATGATTAAACCTTCGTGGATTGATACTCTCTCATATCATCTCAATCCGGAACTAATCATATGGACATTTTATCATTTATACATCTAGGTAATCTAATTACAAATGATAAAAGAGCAATTTCCTTTGTCACATAGTTAATTTGTACAACAAAACCATAATCTGTACAAATAGTGATGTTATGGGCCATAACTGTCCAACATGTAACATTCCCTCGGAGCCATCTGTTCCACTACCTTGGGGTCGGGTTACGTCCCACCGAGAGGCTTATCATCGGCATGGGGTCAGATCATTTCCCCCATTACCGGATTCATATTGGTACGGGGAGGTAAAATTCCCTCGGAGCCAAGTGTTCCCTCGGGGTCAGGTTACGTCCCACCGAGAGACTTATCATCGGCATGGAGTCGGATCATTTCCTCCACAGCCGGATTCCTATTGGTCCGAGGAGGTAACATCCCATCGGAGCCAAGTTTATTGTTAGCTCGGGGTCGGGTTACATCCCATCGAGAGGATTATCATTGGCTTGGGAACGGATTATTCCCCTCATGGCCGGATCTAAATTGATCGGGATCGGAACTTCTTCTCACATTCAGATTTGGAAGAGCAAATTAGCATGATAAAAGCGGAAGCTATGCTAAGTATGGAAGACATGAAATGAAGCATTCTGAGATAAACATGAGAAAGGAAAGTGTAAATGTTATTACAAAATATAATTGTATTGTTTGTTACACAGCGCCCCCTTAGGGTCACCTTCATTCATCATCCCGCACAGGGGCAACCGAATCTTCTTGATCGGGTCCGAGTGGCAAGATCTCTGGTACAGGCTCGGTAGGAGGACATGGGCACAACAGATAGGGTTCAGGATCCTAAATCTGTTCCGGAGGAGGGGTGAGCAGTGCAACAGCTTCGTCCTCCGATAGGTTCCCTTTGCATAATTAGATGGCGACGTGGGCAGGACCCATGTCCACCCCGGGCATCAGCATTGGAATGATTTTAGCACAGTCACTGACCTCTTCAAGCTTGGCATTCTCCAGCTCGTCTTCTAGTTGGGCCACTCGATTTTTCAGGTCATCCCGAGCCTGATCCCTCTCTTTGATTGCCGCCTTGAGCTTAGAATCCGAGCTTGTCACCTCCCACCTCGGCAATTTGGCTTCCTCCTCGGCGGCCTCCATTTTCTTCTTCGCAATGGTGGAGGTATTGCAGAGGGAATCGTTCAATGCAGTGGCCTCGGTCGCGGCCTGTCTAAGCATTTGGTATTATTTCTCCTTTCTGGCCACCTCGGCCACGACCTGCCTCAGATATTATTCCTTTCTGGCCAGCTCGGCCTCCCGCTCCGTAATCTGAGATTGGAACCTCTACACCTGACCCCCCTCGGATAGTAGGCTCATCAGCAAATCTTTTTTCCGAGCCATTACATAGCCCATCTGCAAGAGAGAAGGAAGAGATTTGAATTCGTCAAGAAAAATAAAGAACAGAAACAGGGAAGAATGTTTACCTTGATGACTCGGGCAGAGAATTTGGAAATCACTTCCTCGGGGGAGATGTCCTCGAATTTTGGGATCCGCTCGGGTGGCACTGTCTCGTCCAGCATGTTTATCGCAGGAACCATATGGGACGTCGCATCCCGGACCTTCTCAGTAAGGTCATCCACCCCCAGCACTACCCCTCATTTCCCGGTCTTGGGAGGAACCTCAGCAGTTCATCTCTCCCTCCGAGCAGCAGACTTCCTGGTAAGAGGCTGGTCTTCTTCTTCCTCCTCTTGGAGCTTGACTATTTCTTCTCCGAGAACACGGTGGCGATTACTCGCAGGCCTGGATGAGGCAGAAGATGGTTAAACCTTTAGGCTCGGTGCCGCCTCTGTGAGAGTAGTTTAAGGAAGTGCCGACGGACGGGCAATCAATTTGGCTTTTCCCTTAGCCTACGCAGGAATCGGAGTGGTCAACCGCTGCCGAGAACTTCCGGATTCACCTTGACCGGTCCTCTTGGTCAGACCCTCGATCTGCCCTAGGTATTTAGCCGGTTTCGTCATTCCCGCAGAATACACGGCATAGAGCATGGTCAGTTTTCTAAATACGGGTAACTTCATTCATGTTTGAGCTGAGCACAATGGATTTGTTAAAAGGTTAGATGGTAGCTACCTAATCGACCTAGAGCCTGTGGAGGTGTGTTCTGGATAAGTCCTGATTCTACAAAGGCAGCATCGTTGTTGATTTTCCTCCAAGGGCCAGCAAAATTCCGGGCCCTTTTAATCCTGGTCCGGACCTCATGGCTGACTTGGGAGGATCTCTCGAGCAGGATGAAAAGGTTTGGGGAGTTAGTATTTTTTCCATGAATTAGGAAAATAAACTAAGGGCTCACCTCTTGCTGAGAAGACATTTGGGACGTCTATCTCTTCAAAACTTGTCGACCGAGATCGGCCCCAGTCACCCGTGGCCCAGAACCATGGGTCTTTGAAGTTCTTGTTAGTTTGGGGGAGCTAGGTAATGAGGGCGGGGACGTCGGCGTAAAAGGAGAGGTAGTACCAACCGTGGTGGGATTTCTAGATGGCCTTCAACTTATATAGTCTTTGCAGCTCCATGATGAGTGGTAAATAGATCACTATTTCTCACTCCTTTAACTTAATATTTTGTATAGTTTCTTGAGTTTTGTAAATATTTTCAAGTGTTTTGTGATATTTTGTAGATAAATAAAATAACAGGACTCTCTGGAGGCAATTTGGGGCCAAAATAGTGAAAAACTGACAAAAATGGCAAAAATGTAAATTTCCTACTAAAATGCACCGTTTTGCTAATATGAGCCATGCTAAAATGCGCCTTTTGCTCACGTGCGCTGGAGATTTCTGACATGCAACAGACACGTGGACCAATCAGAGAAGTTTTTTCTAAAATGCGCACTTGCTAACGTGCGTCTGCCACATGTCAACATCTGCTAACGTGCGCCGGACACGTGTCATCATCACATGCTGCCAACAATCATCATTGCCACATCAGCACTTACGTCAGCCAATAATTCAGCTTTTGACGGTCGCCTGCCACGTGTCATAATCTTCGCAAAGCCTGTGCTATGTGTCGAAGATCAACGGCGCGTCACGACGCGTAATGTTCCATGCGTCGCGACGTGTGAGGCAAAATTTTACCTATAAATTGAGGCCGAATTTCAGAATTCATTTCATACTTTCTTCTAAGGAATTCCTTAAGAATACTAAGAAGATTGTATCTTATTGTTTATTTACAGCTTTCAGTATTTAATTTTCGCATTAGCACTTTCTTTCATTTACTTTTCAGTCTTTACTTTCTGTATTTAATTTCATTTACTTTTACGCAATAGTATTTTCCTTTCTTTACTTTTCAGTAATGATGAGGTAACTCCCTCCTGCTGGGGTGAAAGGTAAAGCTTTTATTACTAATATTTAGATTAATCTCCCTTAATTATAATATATAAACTATTTAAAACCTGACTTAATGAGGATACCACATTTATGATCGGTTGGACTTAATTATAAAATTGGTTTTAACCTGACTAAACTAGATACCGCCTGTATGGTCGGTTGGAGTTACTTATAAATTCGATTTAATCAGGATATTGCCTATATGGTCGGTTGGTAATATCACGTAAAGTTAATATATTATAATAAGGGAGATATCTAAATTAGTAGTAATAAAAGTGGATCCTCTAACCCCCAGCATTTTCTTTTATTGTACTTTTACATTTTTAAATTTCCAGCATTTACTTTCCAGCATTTACTTCCAGCATTTACTTTATTTAATTTCCATCATTTACTTTGTTTTTTATTTTATTTAAGCTTTTATTAGCCTTAGATATGTGTTGTAACTAAGTTCGTTATCTGGGGTTGTGATGAATTCCAATATCACCGGTTTATAAAGGGTTATTTTATAGTTTTGTTAATATAAAGGTTTATTTATTAAGTCTTAAGCTTAATGCTTCTTGTTAACTGGCTATTAATAAGATTGATCTGGTAAACTTAAAATAAACTTGATGGAGGAATTTTAGGTTTCAGCCTTAGACTTAATAGCCCACGATCTTCTTTGAGGATAGATAACCCTTTAATAGATTTCCTTAGAGGATAGACATATACCTATCGGGCGGGGGTAGCCACAATTGGAACTTAATCTTAATGAATTCAGGTAACTTGGTTGACATATACATATGATTAATTGGGTTACACGAACCAGAAGCTTTGAAATCCTACTGCTTGACCCTGAAACTAAAAGAACCATCAGAAAGTTGAGAAGGGAAATGCAAGAAGGCCAAGATGCACTAATCAACATGGAACCTAAACCTTTGGAAGTTGCACCACAATTCCCATTCGAGACAGAACTATTCCGGTGGTTGACGGCTTCATTTCCTGTATTGTACTTCCTCCCTTACCAGCAAATGCGTGTGACATCAAAACATGCATTCAGATGATACAGCAGTCAGTTCAGTTTGGGGGGCATACAACTGAAGATCCATCATAAATTGGAAAACTCTAGCCACCAAATTCCTTGCAAAGTATTTTCCACCAGCCAGAACTGCAAAGCTAAGGAATTGCATCACATCCTTTGTGCAACATGACTCAGAATCCCTCCGCGAAGCTTGGGAAATGTACAAATATTTACTCCGGAAATGTCCTCATCATGAGATTGCAAAGTGGCTACAAGTCCAAACCTTCTATAATGGACTTTCTTGAATAATGAGAACCACAATTGATGCTGCAGCTAGAGGAGCTTTAATGGAGAAAGGAGAAGATCAGGCCTGTGATTTAATAATGAAGAAAATGGCCAACAACAATTCCTTGTGGCCAACAGAAATGAGCATGATCCAAAGAATTGCTGGAATTTATGAAGTTTGAGCCAACACAACAATGAATGCCAAGCTGGATCAGATATGCAAATTCATGGAAACGCTTTGCATGCAAGGCAAAACTGGATCAACAAGTTCACTATATGGAGGAGTACCAGAGACAAACCAACACGAAAGACGAAGAGACGGTGAATATGTCATCAATTTCAACAGACAGGGAAAACAATCCATATTCCAACACCTACTGTTGGTTTCTAATTAGGTCACAAGATCATGAAATCAAGCAAGAAATTCGCATGAATACATCAAAGAAGTAAGGCAGAATACATACTCACATTGAACGGTTTGAGATGCGAAGAACAAAACCACTTAGCCTCCTCCATGAAGCTCGGTTTTGGTCTCTTTGAACTGCAGTAGTGCTCGGTTTTAGGCTGTGAAAGTCCTCCAAGATTCGGCCATGGGAGGACACCATGGAAGCTCCAAGCTTCAAGCTCAAAATTGATTCCAAGCTCATGTGTTAGTTTCCCTATCACCTATGTAAACCCAAGGTGTGCTAGCACTTCTTCATCTTCCTTTATTTTCGGTCAAACCAGAAATTTGAGGAGAAATCGGCAGTGAGCCGTGAGAGGGAGAAGAGAAAATGGAGGGAAGAAAGGTTTCCTAGAAACCGTGTGAAAGTGGAGAGTGGAATGAAAAAAGAAAAATGTATTTTGGTTTATATATTTTCCAAAAATAAAATAAACCATTTACTACTTTTCAAATTTCCAAAAATCCAAAAGTCAAAAGCCAAAAGCAATAATGCTTTTCAACTACTACATCAATCAATCAAATCAAGTGACACTTGTCACATCACTCAAAGTGACATTTGATTTGACGTTTGATGTGACTAACGATTTGACGCACGATTTGACTTGCGTGCCGCACTCGAATTCGAAAAGTGAATGCGCTCGTAAATAATCCCGGGCTCGAGTTCGCTAATTCCAAATTAATGAATTTTCCGTCGCGACGCAATTAAACGATTACGCCTAGCGAAATCACTATTCACGTCGCTAACGAATTAATTCTAAATTAATTCGTTCGCCCGAATTAAAATCTAATTTTAATTCCGCGTCGAAATCCAATTTCGTATAATATATCAAATATATTATTTCATCGATTAATTCCAAATTAATCATCTCTCTCCCATTAATTAATATTTTATCCCAGATAAAATATCTTCGTAATTAATCCCAGATTAATTTTCTCTCTCATCAAATTAATCCTAGATTAATTAAAGTGCGAGTCATACATCATCGGTGAATCTTTGAGGAAGGAACCCATGAGATCCCTGGATATGTTGGCAGTAAACATGGTCGTCAGACTATCCAAACACGTAAGTACCTAGTACTACGTTTGTACCGATTTACAAGACAAGGTTGGCCTCTAGCAAAGCGTCATGCCTACCCAATTCTCCAGAAATATCCTTATAGGAATATTAGATCTATATCAAGTGTAGTATACGTAGTATTGCGTATTTCGATCCAGTATCGGATGTTCACGTGCTAGGCCTGGGGCTGGAATTGTGTCTGCCTCGTACGAAGCACATATCGGATGTCTGGCAACTAGTCTCTATAATCGGATATACATGACCTAGTCATAATATCCTGATAGCTCGAGCATTTAAGAGAACGAGTTCCGTATCCTATGTGACCATCATCTCCATATGACTGGAGTGATACTTCCGTCTTAACATCACACCCAACACACTACGATTCTCAATATACCCAGCATTGGCGTACACAGAACCTGTTAAAGCCCTGGACGACCTCAACCAAAGTATATTGATTGTCTCAAGTATTAGCGGTGCAAGTCTCAGGTTAAGACCAAATACACCTACCCTGATTGCAGACTCCCATAGACACATAGTCATACTACCAATGGGATTCCGCAGGGGTCTATCCAGAGCGAAGCTGTTTCCCGTACCATCGGTAAAACACAACCTCCTATTACACTTGCATGAGTATCATATACCCAAATATATGAGAACTATGATGTTGTGCCGTCACAACGTGCACAAGTGTAATACTAGTCTTTTACGTATTTATCGATGTCCAATCTCGATAATACTCTGACTAGGGATATTTAATGATTTATCCTTCGTGGACTGATACTGTCTCATATCATTATCCGTCCAGGAACAAATCACAGGGACCTCTCATCATTTATACATCTAGGTGATCTAATCACAAATGATAAGAGGCAATCTCCTTTGTCACATAGTTAATTTGTACAACAACACCATGATCTGTACAAATAGTGACGCTATGGGTCATAATTGTCCAACAATCTCCCACTTGGCCTATAGCCAGTCACTCGAGTCTCTGACACCCGAACTATGTACTGTTGGCTCAAATTGCTGAGAAATGTTTTCGTCAGCGGATTTTCATGATTATCGTCTGATGCGATTTATTCGATCATCACATCACCGCGATGTATGATCCGAACGAATCAGATGATTATCAAAATAAGTATCTGGATCGTCGATGAGACCATTAATTCTTTAGCCTGTGCTGACGCCTAGCTCAGCTGCTAACAGAACTATATCTAATCTAATTAGATTTATTATTGACCCAGATGGCTTCTATTGCTGCCTCAGCTGCTGCAATTAACCCGCATTTGTTGTTTATTTGGTAACAGTATCTTGCTTGGAAGATTTCCAGCTCACAGTTCCTTTATACTATTGTATAGAACCTATGTTACGACTTATAGTCGTTATCATGAGAGCCAAGCTTTCACCGATTATTATGGGGAATATCATTTCCAATAAATGATATATCATCATTATTCCGGACATTTACTATCAGTGCGCTCCCACTAACCTCCTTATATACACAAGAATTATTTTCGTTTTGAATAAATCATAAACTATTATGATTACATCAAAACGACAATTCCAAGAACCTAATGCTTGCTTCAATCCAAACATGGATCGAATAACCTGCAAACCTAGTTTGCTTGTTATGGTTCGACAAAACCGTCAGGATGTTGTAAACATCCTCCGAAAGGTTTCCGTTAAGGAAAGCGGTTTTGGCATTCATCTGCCACAATTTCATAAATGAAACATGCAGCATCAGCAAGCATTGTCGAAATGGATTTGCTTTGTGGCAACAGGTAAAAGGTTTCGTCGTAATCAACACAATGTTGATAACTCTACCTTTTCGCTACAAGCCTAGCTTAGTACGATGGTATGTTGCCATCCATGTATGTCTTCCTTGAAGACTTATTAGTACCAATAGGCACAATGCCTTACGGTACATCAACTAGTGTCTAAACATAGTTGGTATACATGGAATCCACTTCTCATTATGGCACTTTGCCATAATAGGGAGTCGATACCTTGTATCACTTCCTCATACGTAGTCAGTTGGTGTACCTCAATAAGATAGACAACTTTATGAGGTGAGATCAGAAACCCATACCCCAGGTTGTTTTCTGACTCTTACTCCGACCTACGCGGTTCTTGTGTATTGAAGATTATTGGAATAGTCTCATCCTTGATGAACTATTTATGTTCCATTAAGATTCGGTGCCTTGAACAGTATTACTCCGATTTTCATCGAGTTATACTATCCTCCCACTTACCACTGCATATCGGTATTCCTCTTAGGAAAATCTCATGGTGAGCAACAATCTAATTGTTCTCTTGTGAGATGTATAAGTACAATACTTATAGTATCCCTAGGATAACTTACATTTAGCACTTATCTAATTTGGATTCTTGTTTGGTATCATCCAAACATATACCTAGTTACCCAAATCTACAGGAATGAGAAACCGGTTTCTTTCCCGTTCATATCTAATATGTTATCTGTCAAACAGATATTTATGGAACCTTATTAAAAATAAGTTATGCACTGTTTAGCGTATCCGTTGAAGGAAATGGTAGCTCAGAGCGACTCGTGATTAACCTTATCATGTCTAACCAAATTCGATTAATCCTGTTCGGACACACCGTCAAACTGACGTGTTCCGGGAGGAGTCCTCATTGAAAGAATACTATACTCTTTCAAGTATACGAGAAACAGATTGCTTAAGTATTTTCATCATGGTCAACCGTGATGGTTCAATACTTTAACCGATCTGTTTGTCTATTTCGTGTCGAAACTTTAAAAGTTTCCGATTTGTGTTTCAAAAGAAACACATAACCATAACGTGATGCCACATCCGTATAGGTCATGAAATATTCATATCCACATCTAGCCTAGCTAGACATAGGCCCACTTTCTTCACTATGAATTAGGACTAACAGATCGGTGGCACTAGCACTTTTACCAAGTAAATAGTGTTTTAGGCACTTTGTCCAATAAACTAGATTCGTAGACTTTATTTGAATAGAATCAAATCAGTCCTAGTACCCACTCTTCGAAAGTGTGGATATAAGATTCTTGTTTAATAGTGTCCCTGACAACTATGCCACAATTAGTTTCTTAACTGATCAAATCAGTTTGAGCTATTTATTTGTCATGTTATAAATTTGAGATATTATTTATATTCAAAATATAAATTATGTTATTCACATCTAATGTGTTTATCTTAATATCATCTTTATAAAATTAAACACTTTAATGTTCTAGAATATAAAGGTTCACCCGCAGCGGGTCAAACACTGATATAAAGATAATGTATCTAGTCAAACTAGTTACATTATAACAATTTCCTAATTTAGGTACACACCTGAGGGTAGTTCCTAAACTTAGGTATCTGTGGTTAAAACAGCGACTTTTGTCCCGTTTCCAATTCGCAGATTTATCTCAATTGATGTCATATCCTGCTCACAGCAGATTCTGAACATCAGTGCATATTTATGTATCACACTAAGTATCTAAAATCCAATTTTAATACTAGCTGTGAACATAATTATGACAATCATTTTTGAAGTGAGAGCCTTGCTCGTCTTCAATTCCTTCTTAGGATATGTCCTTTTATCTTCCTAGAAGATTTAATGATTTTGCCTTTGCCCTTTTCAACATTCCAGTAGCCTTCGGCCAAGCCTCGGGTTTCTAGAATATCGAAGTAAGGTGCGCCTTGCGCTATTTGCCTAATTGCAAACTTTGACTTTGTCTCCTTGAGAATAGTCATTAATTCTCCAAGAATTATTTATTGCAATTTAGTATTTCAAAGATCTAAAATAGATCCATGAAAATCCTTCAATTTCATTATCATACTTTAAGGATCTAGTCCTTATTTCTGATTCAGAAATTAAGGAGTCTACTGCGACAAGCATAATGGTTTAAGCACTTAAGTTATCATTACATAAATCTTCCAAAGATTATGCTCTACTATTTGCTTAACTCCGGGCTTAGGCTTAATACGTTATTTTATCAAATAAATAACTTATTATTTTTCCAGGACCATCCTAAAATTATTCCCAATTTGAAAATTAAACCATTTAACACATTTTCCCCAGGATTATGTTTTAAATGCCAATCTTTCAATATTATCTTGATTCTAATAGTCCAACTATTTAATCAACGATTTGTGGTACTTTGTATTATATTGATTATTATAGTCCAACTATACAATCAAATATAATTTAAATTAATTAACCTCAATTACATTGATTACTATAATCCAATTATAAAATCAACTGTATATCGAAATTAATTAATTCAAATATATTGATTACTATAATCCAATTATATAATCAACTATAATACAGTCCAACTGTTAATTACAAATAACAATTTAAATATTAGTCCAACTAACATTTAATCTAACGACGAAATAATTGTGATGAGCGCGCGTATGGCGAGTAATTGAACGAGTATTGCAAATTCAATTCTTGCCTCCCACTATTTTTCGGCGAGCCTCTAACCCTCTGTCGAGTACTCGGGAAACCGTGTTTCCTAGTGGGCTAGGATCCCGTTAAATATCACACAATCTTGACTTTGGCCAACAAATTTATGATAATTAACTAGGTAGATCTCTAAGATCAATTGAATCCAATCCAATTCCTAGATCCGGTAGGGGGACGTCCAAGCCCGAAACATATATCTTATATATGCCAAAACATCCAATGTATTATCTAACCTTTTTCCTCTGAATCAACTAAGCCTTGGCTTTGGCACAACAAACTTAGTGATCCCAGTCAAGCGCAACCCATTGACCATGGAAAGCTTCGTAATCAATGTCGATGGACAAGAAGTGGTCTGACTTTGGCCAACAAACCACAACTTGGACAAGACACTGATATGGAACAAAGCCTTCATGATTCAAACACATCTTCGACAGACAAAGGCCTTGACTTTGGCCAACAAACCAATGCCGTCTCGGATCTTGAGTGAGAATCACTCAATGGAAGGAAAGACGCTTAATATTGAGCGAGGGTTTCTCGCGTGCAAATTGGCAACCAATTTATTATCTTTGTTAAGGTCTCATCATCATACACCCTTAAACATGCGTCCTAAACACATAATAAAGCGCATATGAATAAAATAATAATGATATGCGGATGGATACTTTACATTGATCCTAGATCAAATCTCTCTTTTTCTCTCCCCAGGTAGCACATGTATTTACTTCTACCTGTTACATTACACTTCTAAAGAAACCTCATTTACATTGAGGGGAATAGGTGAGAAGAGAATACAAAGAGTATAGAGGTGATAAGGCTGGACACGCGGGTCCAATTAATAAATCAAATTTATTATAATTTCCAAAATTGTCCCACCCGACTAATATCCATCTGATATACATTATTCATGCATCGCAACCATATATTCATACAAGCATGTTATCAATCAATCTAATCCAATTAATTAATCTGATAATTAGTGATCATCCAATGTTCAAACAACGATTTGATTTTTGCGCGAGTCAAACTCGTTTTGCGAATAAGTACTCAAAGTACGAATCTTGAATTAATTAAACTACAAAATTAAACCAATTCAATTTGTATTTAATACTAATTCACTATTTAATTCCAAATTAAATATTACACTTTTATTAACGAACCTTTACGACCTTAAATTCCAAATTTAATCGCAACGGCTCTAAAAACCCGATTAACATCTAATGTTTATTTAATTAAAGTCCAAGGGCTTTTAATTAATTTCTTTAAGGCGTGACTTTTGGTCAACTCGGGTCAAACTGAATAACCAAAATCCAATCCGGGATTTACCCCATAAGCCCATAAATTAATTTTGGCCCATTAGGCCCAATTAAATTAAATTAAGGTTCGTTAAGTCATAATTGGACTTTTTGGATGCGGTTTTGGGCCCAATTGGATCCAACCGAATTGGCCTAAACCTAACTTGGTAAAACCAAGCCCAAAAGTCCAATTACAACCTTTAAGGCCCAAATCCAAAAACAAGCCCAATTAATTAATTTATAAAATTCCAAATTCCATAATTAATTAACCTAAGTGTAATACACAATTAACCACCAATTAATATTTCTAAAACATCATTAGCATAATTAATCATGCACTTTAACAAAAAATAGTGTCCAACACAATTCAATCAAAATCAAACCCAATTTACATGCTTAAAGTCTCGGTAATTAGGGTTTTTTCAATCCGATTCGGTTTCAATCCAATTGAATCCTCAATCATCATTTCCCAAACAATTCAACTCATCAATGAATCAAAACAAAAAAAATCACAATAAATTTCATGTTACTTGAATCGGCCAAGCCTACTTTTAAAGGGAAAAATGTTCCAAAACAAAATTCAATCCAATTGAACTTCAAAACAACATTATCCTATTGTTTTAAGTCATCCAATGATCAAATAAACAAAAATCACCAAGATATTAGGGTCTCAATTTTCGGCCATGCCCAAAAATTTGGAGAAAAATGGATCCAATCCAATTTCATGAAATTGAACATACACAACTTCATTAATCAACATACAAGCATACTTAATCAATCAATTCAACCAAATCATGCTTCAATTGATTTTACCAATTTCAAACCCTAACTTTTTCATGCTTGATCAAAGCTCATAGATACCATTGTTGGTTTCTAATTAGGTCCCAAGATCATGAAATCAAGCAAGAATTCGCATGAATAAATCAAAGAAGTAAGGCGGAATACATACTCACATTGACGGTTTGAGATGCGAAGAACAAAACTTGGCCTCCTCCATGAAGCTCGGTTTTGGTCTCTTTGAACTGCAGTGGGCTCGGTTTTGGGCTGTGAAAGTCCTCCAAGATTCGGCCATGGGAGACATCATGGAAGCTCCAAGCTTCAAGCTCCAAATTGATTCCAAGCTCATGTGTTAGTTTCCCTATCACATATGTATAACCCAAGGTGTGCTAGCACTTCTTCATCTCCTTTATTTTCGGTCAAACCAAAAATTGAGAAGAAATCGGCAGTGAGCCGTGAGATGGAGAAGAGAAATGGAGGGAAGAAAGGTTTCCTAGAAACCGTGAGTGAAAGTGGAGAGAGAATGAAAAAAGAAAAATGTATTTTGGTTTATATATTTTCAAAAAAAAAAAACCATTTACTACTTTTCAATTTCCAAAAATCCAAAAGTCAAAAGCCAAAAAGCAATAATGCTTTTCAACTACACATCAATCAATCAATCAAGTGACAACTTGTCACATCACTCAAAGTGACATTTGATTTGATGCTTGATTTGACTAACGATTTGACGCACGATTTGACTTGCGTGCCGCACTCGAATTCGAAATGCGAATGCGCTCGTAAATAATCCCGGGCTCGGGTTCGCTAATTCCAAATTAACGAATTTCCGTCGCGACGCAATTAAACGATTACCCTAGCAAAATCACTATTCACGTCGCTAACGAATTAATTCTAAATTAATTCGTTCGCCCGAATTAAAATAATTTTAATTCGCGTCGAAATCCAATTTCGTATAATATATCAATATATTATTTCATCGATTAATTCCAAATTAATCGTTCTCCCCCTTTAATTAATATTTTATCCCAGATAAACTATCTCCGTAATTAATCCCAGATTAATTTTCTCTCTCTTCAAATTAATCCCAGATTAATTAAAGTGCGAGTCATACATCATCGGTGAATCTTTGGGAAGCGACCCATGAGATCCCTGGATATGTTGGCAGTAAACATGGTCGTCGGACTATCCAAACACGTAAGTACCTAGTACTATGTTTGTATCGATTTACAAGACAAGGTTGGCCTCTAGCAAAGCGCCATGCCCACCCAATTCTCCAGAAATATCCTGATAGGAATATTAAATCTATATCAAGCGTAGTATACCGTAGTATTGCGTATTTCGATCCAGTATCGGATGTTCACGTGCTAGGCATGGGGCTGGAATTGTGTCTGCCCCGTACGAAGCACATTCGGATGTCTGGCAACTAGTCTCTATAATCGGATATACATGACCTAGTCATAATATCCTGATAGCTCGAGCATTTAAGAGAATGAGTTACGTATCCTATGTGACCATCATCTCCATATGACTGGAGTGATACTTCCATCTTAACATCACACCCAACACACTAAGATTCTCAATATACCCAGCATTGGCGTACACAGAACCTGTTAAAGCCCTGGACGACCTCAACCAAAGTATATTGATTGTTGCAAGTATTAGCGGTGCAAGTCTCAGGTTAAGACCAAATACACCTACCCTGATTGCAGACTCCCATAGACACATGGTCATACTACCAATGGGATTCCGCAGGGGTCTATCCAGAGCGAAGCTGTTTCCCGTACCATGGTAAAAGACAACCTCCTATTACACTTGCATGAGTATCATATACCCAAATATATGAGAACTATGATGTTGTGCCCTCACAACGTGCACAAGTGTAATACTAGTCTTTTACGTATTTATCGATGTCCAATCTCGATAATACTCTGACTAGGGATATTTAATGATTTATCCTTCGTGGACTGATACTGTCTCATATCATTCTCCGTCCAAGAACAAATCACAGGGACCTCTCATCATTTATACATCTAGGTGATCTAATCACAAATGATAAGAGTGCAATCTCCTTTGTCACATAGTTAATTTGTACAACAACACCAGGATCTGTACAAATAGTGACGCTATGGGTCATAATTGTCCAACAATCTCCCACTTGGCCTATAGCCAGTCACTCGAGTCTCTGACACCGAACTATTTACTGTTGGCTCAAATTGCTGAGAAATGTTTTCGTCAGAAGATTTTCATGATTATCGTCTGATGCGATTTATTCGATCATCACATCGCCGCGATGTATGATTCGAACGAATCAGATGATTATCAAAATATGTATCTGGATCGTCGATGAGACCATTAATTCTTTAGCCTGTGCTGACGCCTAGCTCAGCTGCTAACAGAACTATATCTAATCTAATTAGATTTATTATTGACCCAGATGGCTTCTATTGCTGCCTCAGCTGCTGCAATTAACCCGCATTTGTTGTTTATTTGGTAACAGTATCTTGCTTGGAAGATTTCCAGCTCACTGTTCCTTTATACTATTGTATAGTACCTATGTTACGACTTATAGTCGTTATCATGAAAGCCAAGCTTTCACCGATTATATTATGGGAATATCATTTCCAAGAAATGATATATCATCATTATTCAGGACATTTACTGTCAGTGCACTCCCACTAACCTCCTTATATACACAAGAATTATTTTCTTGTTTTGAATTAATCATAAACTATTATGATTACATCAAAACGAAAATTCCAAGAACCTAATGCTTACTTCATCCAAACATGGATGGATCGAATAACCTGCAAACCTAGTTTGCTTGTTATGGTTCGACAAAACCGTCAGGATGTTGTAAACATCCTCCGAAAGGTTTCCGTTAAGGAAAGCGGTTTTGGCATTCATCTGCCACATTTCATAAATGAAACATGCAGCATCAGCAAGCATTGTCGAAATGGATTTGCTGTGGCAACAGGTAAAAGGTTTCGTCGTAATCAATACAATGTTGATAACTCTACCTTTTCGCTACAAGCCTAGCTTAGTACGATGGTATGTTGTCATCCATGTATGTCTTCCTTGAAGACTTATTTAGTACCAATAGGCACAATGCCTTATATTACATCAACTAGTGTCTAAACATAGTTGGTATACATGGAATCCACTTCTCACTTTATGGCACTTTGCCATAATAGGGAGTCGATACCTTGTATCACTTCCTCATACGTAGTCAGTTGGTGTACCTCAATAAGATAGACATCTTTATGAGGTTAGATCAGAAACCTATACCCCCGGTTGTTTTCTGACTCTTACTCCGACCTACGCGGTTCTTGTGTATTTGAAGATTATTGGTAATAGTCTCATCCTTGATGAACTATTTATGTTCCATTAAGATTCGTTGCCTTGAACAGTATTACTCCGATTTTCATCGAGTTATACTATCCTCCCACTTACCACTGCATATCAGTATTCCTCTTAGGAAAATCTCATGGTGAGCAACAATCTAATTGTTCTCTTGTGAGATGTATAAGTACAATACTTATAGTATCCCTAGGATAACTTACATTTAGCACTTATCTAATTTGGGTTCTTGTTTGGTATCATCCAAAAATATACCTAGTTTACCCAAATCTACAGGAATGAGAAACACCGGTTTCTTTTCCGTTCATATCTAATATGTTATCTGTCAAACAGATATTTATGGAACCTTATTCAAAATAAGTTATGCATTGTTTAGCGTATCCGTTGAAGGAAATGGTAGCTCAGAGCGACTCGTGATTAACCTTATCATGTCTAAAAAAATTCGGTTAATCCTGTTCGGACACACCGTCAAACTGACGTGTTCCGGGAGGAGTCCTCATTGAAAGAATACTATACTCTTTCAAGTATACGAGAGAAACTGATTGCTTAAGTATTTTCATCATGGTCAAACCGTGATGGTTCAATACTTTAACCGATCTGTTTGTCTATTTCGTGTCGAAACTTTAAAAGTTTCCGATTGTGTTTCAAAAGAAAACACATAACCATAACGAGATGCCACATCCGTATAGGTCATGAAATATTCATATCCACATCTAGCCTAGCTATACATAGGACCACTTTCTTCACTGTGAAGTAGGACTAACAGATCGGTGGCACTAGCACTTTTACCAAGTAAAATAGTGTTTTAGGCACTTTGTCCAATAAACTAGATTCGTAGACTTTATTTGAATAAAATCAAATCAGTCCTAGTACCCACTCTTCGAAAGTGTGGATATACGATTCTTGTTTAATAGTGTCCCTGACAAATATGCCACAATTAGTTTCTTAACTGATCAAATCAGTTGAGCTATTTATTTGTCATGTTATAAATTTGAGATATTATTTATATTTAAAATATAAATTCTGTTATTCACATCTAATGTGTTTATCTTAATATCATCTTTATAAAATAAAACACTTTAGTGTTCTAGAATATAAAGGTTCACCCGCAGCGGGTCAAACACTGATATAAAGATAATGTATCTAGTCAAACTAGTTACATTATAACAATTTCATAATTAGGTACACACCCGAGGGAAGTTCCTAAACTTAGGTATCTGTGGTTAAAACAGCGACTTTTGTCCCGTTTCCAATTCGCAGATTTATCTCAATTGATGTCATTATCCTGCTCACAGTAGATTCTGAACATCAGTGCATATTTATGTATCACACTAAGTATCTAAAATCCAATTTAAAAACTAGCTGTGAACATAATTATGACAATCATTTTTTAAGTCAGAGCCTTACTCGTCTTCAATTTCTTCTTAGGATATGTCCTTTTATCTTCCTAGAAGATTATAATGATTTTGCCTTTGCCCTTTTCAACATTCAAGTAGCCTTCGGCCAAGCCTCGGTTTCTAGAATATCGAAGTAAGGTGCGCCTTGCGCTATTTGCCTAATTGCAAACTTTGACTTTGTCTCCTTGAGAATAGTCATTAATTCTCCAAGAATTATTTATTGTAATTTAGTATTTCAAAGATCTAAAATAGATCCATGAAAATCCTTCAATTTCATTATCATACTTTAAGGATCTAATCCTTAGTTCTGATTCAGAAATTAAGGAGTCTACTGCGACAAGCATAATGGATTAAGCACTTAGTATCTTATCATACATAAATCTTCCAAAGATTATGCTCTACTATGCTTAAATCTGGTCTTAGGCTTAATACATTATTTTATCAAATAAACTAACTTATTATTTTCCAGGACCATCCTGAAATTATTCCCAATTTGAAAATTAAACCATTTAAACACACATTTTCCCCATGATTATGTTTTAAATGCCAATCTTTCAATATTATCTTGATTCTAATAGTCCAACTATTTAATCAACCATTGTGGTACTTTGTATTATATTGATTATTATAGTCCAACTATACAATCAAATATAATTTAAATTAATTAACCTCAATTACATTGATTACAATAATCCAATTATAAAATCAACTGTAAATCGAAATTAATTAATTCAAATATATTGATTACTATAATCCAATTATATAACAACTAATACAGTCCAACTGTTAATTAAAAATAACAATTTAAATATTAGTCCAACTAACATTTAATCTAACGACGAAATAATTTGTGATTGAGCGCGTATGGCGAGTAATTGAACGAGTATTGCAAATTCAATTCTTGCCTCCCACTATTTTTCGGCGAGCCTCTAACCCTCTGTCGAGTACTCGGGAAACCGTGTTTCCTAGTGGGCTAGGATCCCGTTAAATATCACACAATCTTGGCTTTGGCCAACAAATTATATGATAATTAACTAGGTAGATCTCTAAGATCAATTGGATCCAATTCAATTCCTAGATCCGATAGGGGGATGTCCAAGCCTGAAACATATATCTTATATATGCCAATACATCCAATGTATTATCTAACCTTTTTCCTCTGAATCAACTAAGCATTGGCTTTGGCACAACAAACTTAGTGATCCCAGTCAAGCGCAACCCATTTACCATGGAAAGCTTCGTAATCAATGTCGATGGACAAGAAGTGGTCTTGACTTTGGCCAACAAACCACAACTTGGACAAGACACTGATATGGAACAAAGCCTTCGTGATTCAAACACATCTTCGACAGAAAAAGGCCTTGACTTTGGCCAACAAACCAATGCCGTCTCGGATCTTGAGTGAGAATCACTCAATGGAAGGAAAGACGCTTAATATTGAGCGAGGGTTTTTCGTGTGCAAATTGGCAACCAATTTATTATCTTTGTTAAGGTCTCATCATCATACACCCTTAAACATGCATTCTAAACACATAATAAAGCGCATATGAATAAAATAATAATGATATGCGGATGGATACTTTACATTGATCCTAGATCAAATCTCTCTTTTTCTCTCCCCAGCTAGCACATGTATTTACTTCTACCCGTTACATACACTTCTAAAGAAACCTCATTTACATTGAGGGGAATAGGTGAGAAGAGAATACAAAGAGTATAGAGGTGATAAGGCTGGACACGCAGGTCCAATTAATAAATCAAATTTATTACAATTTCCAAAATTGTCCTACCCGACTAATATCCATCTGATATATATTATTCATGCATCGCAACCATGTATTCATGCAAGCATGTTATCAATCAATCTAATCCAATTAATTAATCTGATATTAGTGATCATCCAATGTTCAAACAACGATTTGATTTTTGCGCGAGTCAAACTCGTTTTGCGAATAAGTACTCAAAGTACGAATTCTTGAATTAAATTAAACTACAAAATTAAATCCAATTCAATTGTATTTAATACTAATTCACTATTTAATTCCAAATTAAATATTACACTTTTATTAACGAACCTTTACGACTTAAATTCCAAATTAATCGCAACAGGTCTAAAAACCCGATTAACATCTAATGTTTATTTAATTAAAGTCCAATGGGCTTTTAATTAATTTCTTTAAGGCGTGGACTTTTGGTCAACACGGGTCAAACTGAATAACCAAAATCCAATCCGGGATTTACCCCATAAGCCCATAAATTAATTTTGGCCCATTAGGCCCAATTAAATAATTAAGGTTCGTTAAGTCATAATTGGACTTTTTGGATGCGGTTTTGGGCCCAATTGGATCCAACCAAATTAACCTAAGTGTAATACACAATTAACCACCCAATTAATATTTCTAAAACATCAATTAGCATAATTAATCATGCACTTTAACAACAAATAGTGTCCAACACAATTCAATCAAAATCAAACCCAATTTACATGCTTAAAGTCTCAGCAATTAGGGTTTTTTCAATCCGATTCGGTTTCAATCCAATTGAATCCTCAATCATCATTTCCCAAATCAATTCAACTCATCCAATGAATCAAAACAACAAAATCACAATGAATTTCATGTTACTTGAATCGGCCAAGCCTACCTTTAAAGGGAAAAATGTTCCAAATCAAAATTCAATCCAATTGAACTTCAAAACAACATTACCCTATTGTTTTAAGTCATCCAATGATCAAACAAACAAAAAATCACCAAGATATTAGGGTCTCAATTTTCGGCCATGCCCAAAAATTTGGGGAAAAATGGATCCAATCCAATTTCATGAAATTGAACATACACAACTTCAATTAATCAACATACAAGCATACTTAATCAATCAATTCAACCAAATCATGCTTCAATTGATTTTACCGAATTTCAAACCCTAACTTTTTCATGCTTGATCAAAGCTCATAGATACCATTGTTGGTTTCTAATTAGGTCCCAAGATCATGAAATCAAGCAAGAAATTCGCATGAATACATCAAAGAAGTAAGGCGGAATACATACTCACATTGAACGGTTTGAGATGCGAAGAACAAAACCACTTGGCCTCCTCCATGAAGCTCGATTTTGGTCTCTTTGAACTGCAGTGGTGTTCAGTTTAGGGATGTGAAAGTCCTCCAAGATTCGGCCATGGGAGACACCATGGAAGCTCCAAGCTTCAAGCTCCAAAATTGATTCCAAGCTCATGTGTTAGTTTCCCTATCACCTATGTATAACCCAAGGTGTGCTAGCACTTCTTCATCTTCCTTTATTTTGAGTCAAACCAGAAATTTGAGGAAGAAATCGGCAGTGAGCCGTGAGATGGAGAAGAGAAAATGGAGGGAAGAAAGGTTTCCTAGAAACCGTGAAAGTGGAGAGAGGAATGAAAAAAGAAAAATTATTTTTGGTTTATATATTTTCCAAAAATAAAATAAACCATTTACTACTTTTCATTTTCCTCCAAATCCAAAAGTCAAAAACCAAAAAGAAAAAAGCAATAATACTTTTCAACTACTACATCAATCAATCAAATCAAGTGACAACTTGTCACATCACTCAAAGTGACATTTGATTTGATGTTTGATGTGACTAACGATTTGACGCACGATTTGACTTGCGTGCCGCACTCGAATTCGAAATGCGAATGCGCTCGTAAATAATCTCGGGCTCGGGTTCGCTAATTCCAAATTAACGAATTTTCCGTCGCGACGCAATTAAACGATTACGCCTAGCGAAATCACTATTCACATCGCTACCGAATTAATTCTAATTAATTCATTCGCCCGAATTAAAATCTAATTTTAATTCCGCGTCGAAATCCAATTTCGTATAATATATCAAATATATTATTTCATCGATTAATTCCAAATTAATCGTTCTCTCCCTTTAATTAATATTTTATCCCAGATAAAATATCTCCGTAATTAATCCCAGATTAATTTTCTCTCTCACCAAATTAATCCCAGATTAATTAAAGTGCGAGTCATACATCATCGGTGAATCTTTGGGAAGCGACCCATGAGATCCCCGGATATGTTGGAAGTAAACACGATCGTCGGACTATCCAAACACGTAAGTACCTAGTA
>SKCR01043811.1:0-35877 GCA_019454045.1 Zanthoxylum bungeanum
AAGTCAACTCAACTCAACTCAACCAAGCCTCAATTCTTGTTCATGGGAGTATAGTCGTTTATAATTTCAGTATATACATTAGTAACATTACTAATTTACCTTGTCTATTTGTTTTAATCTGTGTAAAAGTGCTGCTTAATTAATGACTTTTGGTCCTAATGCTTTTGAACTTTTTTTAGAAAAAGGGCTGGAATTTATGTTCTGCCCTGCCTAGGAATGATATTGACATGTTTATTTTCTTTATTCTTTGTTTAAAGCTAGTTTGTTAAGCATTAAGTCTTGAATTTGCATGTTAAGGTATGTTTAATGTACATTAGCAACTTTATGATTGAGTTTTTACCAGATGTTTGCTTAGTGCCTAAAATGAAGGCTTTTCAGGACTGCCTTTCAAGCTATGCTGTATAATCGGCGATTAATCGTAATCACTTTTTAATATATTTTTAAAATTTTCAATATCTTTTCGGGATTTTAATTAATGACTTTATATGAAAAAAAGAGAAGGATCTCATTAAAAATGTGAATAAAATGAAAATATATTTTGATTTAAACTAATTATTAGCAGGATAATAAAATTGTTAGATTGTTTAGCATTTCTTAATAATCAATGAATGATTTTTAGTGATTTTTGGAGAATTTTGAGAGAGAAGAATTTTCTATATTCTCAACCATGCAAGTCCCCGATTATTTCTCTGATTAAAGCAATTTTTTGGAGCGATTTGCTACCGATTTTTGATTAAACTGCTTAGCTTTCAAGTTGAAAGCTCCTAGAAATGGTAGTCATGCTAAACGACTAAAGCATGTCTCTCACAGGTACATAGTATGGTGCGTCAAAGGTGGCTTGACGGTGATGAGTTCATCATATCATCCATGAAGGAAGTTGCTAATATTGCAGCAGAAGGACAGACAGCAATACTTGAAAAGAACTACTCAAAAATTGCTGACCTCATGAATCGTAATTTTGACCTTCGAAGGTAAGATTTTTGCACGTGAGAGGTTTAGATCACATATGTCGGACATGAGAGATTCAAGTAATATTCAGCTAAAGTTTTTCTAATTTATCATGACAATAGTAATATTAAGTTTCATATTGTTGAAGGAAATGGAAGATGCTCCGTCTCTGTGATCATCTAATCAGGAAATTTATGTGCTTTCTGAAAATGGCATATCTATGATTGTGATGGTTGCTGATAATTTGTTCTGAAACTACCATTTAAGCTTGTGTTGTAAACCATAGACTCATACAGAATTTTCTTAGACATTTCAGTTTGGTTTATCACGGATCTACCTTATCAACCGTTTGATCCTTTAAAACTGAAGGAATTAGTTCTTACTGTTCTGTAAAAAAAAATGTCTTATTATTGCAAGCTGAATTGTCATCTTGTTAGGACCCAAGGGGCAAAATAGGATATAAGGGTAGATGAGTCATTTTAGTTATTTAGTAAATTAGGATGTTTGTTTCATTTGGGGGGATGCTATCATTTTGTTAAAATTGAGAATTGGGGATTGGATAGGGAGGTTGCCAACACTTCAAAGTTGTGCAAGGGCTGGTGAAATCATTTCACCTTCAACTATCTTTGTATTTCAGTTTCGTTTATTAATTAAAGTATCATTTCTCTTCTGTTTTTGGTGTAATCTGTTATGTGTTTGCTTTGTAAATTTGGGGTTCTATCACATCTACATTAAGTCTCTCTCTTAACTGAAGTCTGGTGTGTGGATATCTTGTAGGCGCATGTTTGGAGATGATGCATTGGGTGCTTTAAACATAGAAATGGTGGAGGTCGCACGGAGGGTTGGCGCTGCTTCAAAATTTACAGGCAGCGGAGGAGCCGTGGTTGCATTCTGTCCTGATGGGCCATCACAAGTGGAGCTTCTGGAGGATGCATGTAGGAAAGCTGGATTTAGTATTCAACCAGTGAAAATTGTTCCCTCTCGTCTCACTGACATTGATACTAAGACCGTCTCAAACTAAGAATTACAGCTACAACTGACGGTTCCAAAGGAGTAAAAAAGGTAATCTGAAGCACAAATCTCTTCCCAAATGTGCGTACTGATTTGGATCTTCCAATTTTTATTATTATTATTATTATTGATGATGCTTGATATAATTGTTTATGGTATGAATTTTATTGTTAACAAAGTTGAAATATTCATTTGCAAAAATAACCCATTGGATGATGATCTTTATTTTACAGAAAGGCAGAAACCAAAACCAAAAAGACAAAACAAGAGAATTGAAAACAAAACTTCAGTACTACTTGGGTCCGAACATTAAAAAATTTGCTTCGGACTGGCTTAAAGACGGATGAGCCAAACCGAACCCGGACTTTCCACCGTCTTATGATAGAATATCTTCTGAACTCCAATCCCTCAAAAGTAAAGAGAATAAGATACTCTTCAAAAGTAAATGACCTAAGAAAATGAAAAATCTACAAACATTTTATATATTGATTGATTCAGGCTCAATAACTCGGTTTTGTTACCCTCCTTGTGTGTGTCTCCAAAATTACATAATCATCCAAAAAGATGTATGCTATCATTCACAAAGCAAAGCCATAAGCTCATGCGGTGAAGAAGACCAAACAGGAAGATTATAAAACGATTTCTTTAATTTTTCCTCTTGCGAATTGCACATTGCTTCTGCCACATCACACACACTTGACATATACTGACTTATCGCTTCCTCAACTTCAGCCTGAAATCCACAACTCACATAAATTAAAAACAATACTCTTTAACATCAAAATGTAACTGAACATTACTTCCCATATGGTTTTGCAATTCCTTTTCCAGTAAGAAAAAAATAAAAGAATTCATTACTTTTTTTTTTTTTTGAATCGTTGGAAACCCCGCCGTCAAACCAGTGAAACAAGTAAAACCTCTGATTGTCCCAAGCACTTACAAATGCATTCGAACCAAAAACCTCAAGATGTGATCCTAAATCCTACATTACCAAGCCACGCCACTTGTGACAAGTTCATTACTATCAATTTTGCCTAAAACTAAATTTAATTAAGGTTTCTGCTACTTGGGTTTTGCTATTTTTTGTTTCATTCAGTACACAACGACAAAGCACCCAAATGGGGAGGATCAGTTTAATTTAACTCAAATTAGGTTTCAAGAATTCCCACCTTCAAAACAACAAACAATTAAATTCTTCACTAGCAAACCCTAAAAATCAAACTCAGTATTAAACAAAATTCAAACTTTCTAAAGAAACCCCAAATTCATACTTCTTATTCTAACTAACAAAATTCCCAAATTAAGCACATTTAATTAAAAACTGAAAAAAACAAAAACAAAAAAGACAAAAGAAAAAAGAAAAAAGAAAAAAGAAAAAAGAAAAAAGAAAAAAGAAAAAAGAAAAAAGAAAGAAAGACTCACTTACCTGCAAAAGGAGCTCATCAGCAAGTAACCCACAACCAGTTTCATTCTCCTGAACCAACTTTGAAGCCGAACCAAGTAACGGCGTCGTTTCCCCCGAGTCCTGCGGTCGTCGTTGTTGTGCCTTCTCTTGCATTGCACGTAAGATGTTCGACAAATATTCCCACTGGGCGATTTCTTTCCGGTACTGTTTTTCCAGCTTCTTTAAAGCCTTCCTCTTCTGTTCCCTACGCAGACGCTCTTCGGGTTCAGGATCCGGGCCTTCAACTGCAGGTGGGTCGTCGGGTCGCCGCTTCCCCCTTTTGTAGATAAATCCGTCGTCATTCCAGAGCTCCCACTCGTCCGCTGCTGAGTCCATGTGCCGTAGTGGAGTTGGATTCAAAAGAAGAGGGAGAGAGAGCGCGTTACCACTTTATGTCGATTTATTTTCCCAATTAAAAAAAATAATAAACTTAGTTGATTAATAATACAAACTACTGATTTATTTTAATTTTAGGGAAACAACAAGGACTTAACTGTAAGTTACGTCAGTTATAAGTTAGGTAATAGATAGTGGTTATGTTTTGTTTTAGAAATTAAATAACCGAAATTAATTTCCATTGATTATAATTTTTAACATTTAAACATTAGATACCTGATATCTAAGGGAAGTCTTTTTTATGTCAAGGTTAGCCGATTTCCTCAATTTTATTTCAATTATTAGTATTACGTAAATAATAAAAATATTCTATGATTTTTTAAATTAAACACTTAAAAATTATAAAATATGCCATCAGAGAGCAACATGTCTTCACACTTGAATAAAAAATAGTAATCAAAAATAAAATTTTTAAATAATAAATTTTTTTATTTTTTGACATATGTGATATTGGTTATTGGATAGTTGATATACTTTAGTAAATTCTAATTTTTGGAATCGAATATTTGAATTTTTTATTAATTTGGAATACGAAATTTTTTTAATGTTAAATATAAGTTTCCAATTAAAAAAAAAAGAAGATATCACCAGCCCAAGTATGTATCCGAATCTGAATTGGGGCCGGCCTATTTTCAACAACCCAAAATTGACTGGTTCGGACGCAAATTAATCCGGTCCGGGTCTGCCCGACTCGATTTAAAAATCCATTGCAGAACTGATTCATGTTCAAATCAAAACGCTAAACAACATAATCAAAATTCAAACAGAGTCTAAGAAAAATGTCTCTGCTTTTATTGCGCCCAAAACTAATCTCATCCTCTTCAAGAACACTCGCACTGTTATTACCACAACCATCACCATTGAAGCACAATTTTATTACCAAAAATATATTTTCAATATCAACCAAACCCTTCTCCTCCTCCATAACTTCAACTCCATACCCACTTCAATATGACATGATCATTAACCACCCAACTCAGTCCCCACAATCCCATAGTCGGCGCCGACCCGCCCGAGTCAATTCAACCAACTCGGATGAAAACCAAAACCCAGATGGAGAATTGGGTTTTGACAACTGGGTTGATAAGAAACTGGAGAAAGAACCAAAAACAACGCAACCCAGTTCGGATAATGGTGAGATGACCAAGTCTATGAGGAAGTATTATAAGAAGAGAAGAAAGAGAATGTATGGGACTGATTCTGACGATGAGTATGGGAAAAATGATGAGGGTTTTGTTGAGCTGAAGCCTGAAGTTGTGGAGTTTAATAGGTTACATAAGAGGGAAGAGGAGTTGTATTTTTATGATACCTTTGCTTATCCTTGGGAAAAAAATAAGCATTACAAGATGGTGTATCAGTTAGAGAAGAAGTATTTTCCTGATCAGTGTCTTGATAAGGCGTTTTTGGACCCGAGTGCAGATCAAAATCTCAACAGATTGAGGAAGAAAGTGGGTGGCAAGAGTGAGGAAAAGAAAGATAATAAAGAGGATGATAAAAGGTTGGTGTTTTTTGATGATCAGGAGAAGAAGAGTGAGAAAGATTCAATTTTGGGGGAAAATGTGAATGTGAATGTGAAGGTGAAGGGGGAGGTTAGTGAGAAGAAAGTGGAGGAGTTCTTTAAGTGTTTGAAAAAAGTTCCCAATAAGGAAAATGAAGTGGGTAGTGGGGAGCCTTATGTTCTAACAAGAAGTACTGAGCTTCCTCCAACATGGGATGGTCCTCTTGGAACAACAGTTTTGGTGAACAAGCCAAAAGGTGAGTCAATTGATTAGATTTCTGCTTACAAGTTACATGGCTCACTTAGGTGCATTTTTGTTAGCATCTGCTTTTACATAATTTTATGCAATTGCAGAGCAAGTTTTGATAGTTAGATGCTAGAAACTTTAACCCAGTTAGTCTTTATCTTTTAAGCGCATGAGTTGACTAAAAAGAGATTAAGTATCAAAGATGATTGGAGCATCCTCAGTACCTTGAACTGAAAAATCTTTCAAGAGATAAAGTGAGGAATTGGTAGGTTTACTCCAAATAGGTATCTTGAAATGTAGTACCAATGAGATATCACTACATATACATTTAAGTATATACGTTTTTCAGTTTAATTGGACTAATTTGAGTTGTACCTCAGTGATCGTTGACAAAAGCTTGGAACTACACCTTTGTAAGTTGGATTTGTTTTCGTAGAAAAAGTTAAGCTGGGAACAAAGTATTATATGCAGGTGACCATCAGACACATAATATGATGACTTTATAATGCTGCATTCTTGTCTCAGTGTCAGAGAGTGATTCATAGGGCATAAGCATGTAAAGAGTATATATGTTTATCTAGTTAGATAGATTGAGATTCAGTAAGGATGGAGTTAAATCAAAAGTCATTAATGAGAAATTAGATTTGCTAGCAGTGTGTGAGTGAACTGTGAAGCCCTTAAAATTTTAAAGACAATTTTTTTCCTTAAATTATTTAATTATTTATTTGTTTTCCAATTTATTTACAAACTATTGGAAACATTAGCTACCACTATTCCATATAGAGGTTTGTTAACACTTTGCATGACGCTTTCACAATTACAAAAACAATTTTGTTCTTTTTAATTTTTTATGCACTTATTAATGAATAGAAAAATTACTCATTTTTAAAGCAACTCCACATTCTGGCATTCTGTTTATTGCTATGCTACTTGGAATTTGTGTGCTTCTTAGTAAGCAAAAAACTTGGATGCACATGGGCCAAAGAAGGGTATCTTCATAGGCCGTATAGGGCTTGTTACTTCTGTCGTAAAGAAAGACTAATGTGCTTCATGTTGTAATTAATTAACCGCATTTCTGTCATTTGTTTAATGTATAGTTGTCAAAGGTGCGTCTCAGGCTCAAGCTCATACCACTGCACCTCATGAAGGGTCAGGCCAGGCGACCTTCATTAGGCGCATGCCTAGGCACAAAGGCACACGCCTTTTAAATGCGCCTAGTCGCGCCTAGGTGTGCCTAGGCGCGCCTCATAAAAAAGTGTGAGAAAACCCTTACCTGAATTGACCCATCCAACCCGAAATCAAATTGTATTAGTAACATTTTCTTTAATAAATTAAGATAGGTTTTGGAGTGAACTTCAAATTTTGACAAACAAATTAATTTATATTTTAAGTATTTGTATTATTATAATTGTCTTTAATATATTTTCAATGATTTCTCTTTGTTTTAGTTGACTAGATACTTATATTTTTTCTTTACAATTTGCGCCTCACCTTCATCAGGCACGCGCCTTGCGCCTTACGCAGTTATGCCTTTAACAACACTATCACTTTTAATGCTTATTCTTAGGCTTCTTCTTATTACTGATATTGACAATTTGTTCAAAGTTAAATGTGAATCTTTGAATTATTATTTTACATCTATTGAAAGCACTGTCATATTTTGATTCAGGATGGACCTCATTTACAGTTTGTGGAAAGCTGCGACGTCTGGTCAAAGTGAAAAAGGTGCATTGTTGTTATCACATCTGCATGGAAGGTTCAACTTCCCATGTAACTCCTTAACCTTTTTTTCTTCTTGGATTGATGATAGGTAGGACATGCTGGAACACTTGATCCCATGGCTACTGGTTTACTAATTGTATGTGTTGGTAAAGCCACAAAGTTGGTAGATAGGTAAGTTTTGAATGTGATCCATCTTATTACGATTATTTTACTACTTAACCATGTGGGAAATTTATAACCTACTCTCTACTTTTCACTCTCTCTATCTGGCATGGCCTAAACCTTCAAAACTTTAAATCTAATTTGCTAACAACCCCTAGGCTTGGTGCATGACACTACCAATGTCTCCTGTCCTTCGATCCTTCCCCGGCCCAACTACTTAGCTTTAAATATATTCTTTCTTAAAAATGCATTAGGCTTCGAAATAAGTTTTTGGGCTTTAGCTCAAGGCAAAATCAATACCAGAAAAGTGATTGAGAGAAAATACCTGATGGTTTCTCTCTCCTTCATGGTGTTTGATGTGTAGAAAAAGTGAAGAGACCTCCAATAATATTTTCCTTCATTGTATAATGGCCTTGAATTAGTGGGCTAATATGCAAAGAAGCCAAGATTTTCTGGGCTATCTTGTGTTCTTATGCTACTTTCAGGGAATATTTTTGGCTTTGGTAAAAGGAAGAAACCAAAACACTGGGATGAGCCTTTTCGGCTCTTTTACGATAATATGGTAAGAAGGAAACATCTAATTTTGGGAGAGAATGAGAAGAAATGATATGTGGTTTGTGACATAGAGTTTCCCTTTTTCCCATCGGTTTGGGCTTCGATTCCAAAGAATTTCAAGATCAGCTTTACCTTTTGGGTTAATATTGTATATTAATATACTATTTATATCATTTTTGTTGGACAGTGATGAATACCCACTGGTGTCCATACATATGTATTGTTTTTATTATGATTTGTTACCCTCCCTTAGTTATTGTTTTCTTTGTGGAAACTTGGTCCGTGGCTGTATATCCATCTTTTCATTTTCTTTATTAATATAATTCTCGTAGTTTCTAATTATGCTAAAGAAAAGATTATACGTCGTGACTTTTTCTGAGAGATTTATATTCTATTGCAGGTATCAAGGTATGGTTAAAGGTTACAGTGGAGTTTTCCGATTAGGGGAGGCTACATCGACTTGGGATGCTGACTCACCAGTATGTACTATCAATTACAGTCAATTAACCATGCACCTATTTTCAAGTTGTCTATACTCTACAGTCTACACTGCATCAATTTTGTCATTCTACTCTCATTCAAATGTTGTGCTAGTGGTTGAGAAGCATTCTAGAGATAGACGGTTGACTGTTCTTGAATGTAACATAATCAAGATAATTCTCTCTCCAAAAGTCTACCACCACCCAGTGCATGGGTTCCATAAAATCGGAGAGGGTGAGGCATAAATGAAATGAAGTTCTACTAAATGGTGACTGTGACATGGATTTTGTTGTTTGAAACATGCCCAATGGGACAAATGCTGAAATTGGAATTTCTGTTGTACATATTGCAAATTCTAATGACCTAATTCTATTTTCATGCTTGGAGAAAGAGGTAGTGCTAAAACAAAATAATAGGACAAATGCAGAAATTACAATTTGTTGTACATAATGCAAATTCTAATGACTGAATTTTATGCTCATGCTTGGAGAAAGAAGTAATGCTAGAACAAGATAATGTAATAATGTTGTCCAGTAATAAAGATGAAATTTTCAATTGCTTTCCGTGCAAAATCGTATTCCAAATATAGTATTCTTAACATCATCCGATGTCCTATGGGATGATAATTTTAAATTTCACCACAAATACAAAAGTTTAGCCCTTGTGTAGGTTATTCAACGCGAGCCTTGGGAGCACATCAAAGACGAGGATATAAAAAAGGCTGCTGCATCCTTCTGTGGGGAGATTTTGCAAGTTCCTCCAATGTTTTCTGCCATCAAAGTAAGATTTACTTTTTGCATTTAGCATGATTCTGTATTAAAGAGCAGTGTAGTTAAGATATGAACATAAATTTTTTGATTAGAAAACTTAAATATACAACTTTAGGTATTTTTCCTGAAATTTGAAATTTTGAATCTATCATGAAGTTGAATGTGTGGCTGAATGGTAAGTGTAGTATGACAAATAAAAATGTGAGTTGAAGTGTTGTCAAAATCATCGTGTAAATGTCATCCTTGCTATCACTTGTCAAGGTTATTTAAAAAACTCCATCTTAATTAAATATTAATAATTGTTGTAGTAACTTGTAAGTAGGTATCTGCTGTGAGCTTAAGAGAAGTAAAGAAATATTCCTTTATGTTTGAAAATAGCGTCAGACAGTAAGTCATGCAGGGTCTTTCCAGCTTAAATTGTTGTGCACCCTTTAACTTGTTATCTAATCCTTGCCTTAGACAAGTGTAATAAGATTTGAGTTTCTATTTCCCTTTCAACTCTGGATACTAGCTTTTGGGTTGAGTTAGGCTCTTAAATTTTAACTTAGTATCAGAGCCAAACTCATGCACGAGTAGACTCACACTACCTACCCACGTGATACGGACCAGGCAAAAGACCGGCCTACACGTGAGTGGGGATGTTGACGAAAATATCCCATATCTGCTGAGATGAATGAACTAAAAATATAAGTATTGGACAACCTCTACTCTGAAGCTAGCTTTTGGGTTAATTTAGGCCCATGAATTTTAACGAATTCTTCAATGTTTAGAGGTGCTTCATCTTAAGATGGTGTTTTTGAACAGCCTCTGTAACCAATTAATTTCTTATGAATTTCCCTGCATTATAATAGGTTGGAGGCGAAAGGATGTATGAAAAAGCAAGAAGAGGAGAGAGCATCGAGCTTTCAGCTAGACGAATTTCAATTTTCCAATTTGAGATTGAACGTAGCTTAGAAGACAGGTTTTTCATTTTTAAATTATTTGATATAGTGCACACAAGCACACTGACTTTTGCCCACTCGCCCCATCTGTTTTATCATTGTAAATTTATTTACTTTCTTTATACAAGGTATATATTGCAAACTTGAAATGCATTATGATTTTGTCTGTGCTGTACATGTGTTTGACATTCACTAAGATGTTGTGTTTGTGTCTCTACATATGATCATGGTCATTTTGACATCACACAGTGAATTTCACTCTTGGGATCATTATTTGAGAATTTAGTCTAAATAACTCGAACACTTGAAATAACTTCTTGGCATTCATCTTCTGTTTATTTCTGAATGGAAAAGCTTGATGATTCTTCAGTTGTGCTTTAAGCAAGAAAGTCGATGGGGTGTTTCTTTACACAGTCTCAGAGAAGTATTTGGTTCGCGTTTTACTAAGTTCTTGCTGTGTTTGCAGACAAAACTTAATATTCAGGGTGACTTGCTCTAAAGGAACGTACATTCGGTCATTGTGTGCAGATTTAGGGAAGTCTCTTGGCAGGTAATCACTACTAATAAAATCAATGCTCCTTTGTGCCTTTCATATGCCTCAGAATATTGATGTCTGGCCTTATTTTATCCTTCGACCAGTAGTTTTTGGGTTCTGGAATTACTGATGAGTTGCTGCCATTTTATCAGAAAGAATTTTTACCGTGTAAAGAAAAAACTTGACTGCAATATGCAACCAAAAAAAAGTCCCCTCTTACTAACTTTTGTTATAATTAGCTTTATTTATGAAAACAGTAACATGTCCCTGGAATTTGTATTCCTAGCTAATGCATAAATTATTCGAATTTGTAATGGAGGTGTTTGCTTTTTCGTGCAATGACTCAACCTGGATTTTTTTACGTAACAAGGAAATCATGTGAACAAAGATAAATAATCAGAACATACCGGCATGAAACTCGTGTCTGGTTGCTTATTTGTTGTTTTGGTTGGAGTGAAAATTCTAATTTCCTCTTTTGTATTACAGTTGTGCTCATTTAACCACTCTTCGAAGAGATTCAATTGGTAAGGGCCCTTCTTCATTCAGGAATGTTTAAAGCAAAATTTTCTTTTTGTAATTAGACCCTTTCTGCTATGCTGACTTTAAAAACATAGCCCTCTTAGCAAATAATGTGTGCTAGCTGTGTGTTTTCCTTCAGGAAATTATTCAGCAGATGATGCATGGGAATTCAAAGAGCTGGAAGAGGCAATTACTAAAAATTACTTCTAATTGACGCTCCTTATCAAGGTAGTTTATCTGTTGTTAGATTTTGGAGCCATTCCAGTTGTCAGGAAAAACGATCTACTTCAGTTTCTTATGTAAGTAATCTATAATATTCATTCTTCAGTAAAATTGTTTGAAGAAATTTATTACTTTCATTATTTACTAAGTTGGGTAATGCCTGCCTTCTCGTTTTTGTATGTATGGAGGTGTAAATTGTATTGGCCAGGAAAATTTTGCCTCATTCTTACTTCGTGCTTCTTGTTTGTGCACTTGTCATGCCTGATTCTTGAAAGTTCGGCTCATGGACTTTTAATCAGTGTTCTAAAATGACACCCCCGCCTAGTCGTTTTTGCTCAGCGGCTTAGTTTAGGCTGTCGCACCTAGCCTCAAATCGTTGGGACTAGACATGCATCGGAATGAGTGGTTTTTTCTGCCCATTTTAATGCAATTTCATCTCCAAAAACCGTCGCTGATTTTTGGAGATTTTCAAAATTGACATCAAATTGGTGTCAGTTCTTGGATTCTCATACCATTTCAAAGCTTAATTTCTTCCTAATTATATAAATTTGCAAAAATTTTCAATTTTTCAAAAAACCTAATATTAAAAAAAAAACTTTAATTTCTTTAATTATTTTTGTTTTTAATCAAATTGAACCTCTAGAAATATTACCCATCACGCAAAAAATATTTTCCTAAAATTTATTTGTCCAAATTCCAACAAACCTTAACCTTCACTTCATAAACCCTCAATTAGGCGACTCAACTAGCTCCTAAAACGTTTTAAAATCCATTTCTGCTTGTGCATTTTCATGCTGGGCGTCTTATAATCTTGTATACGAAAAAAAGTTCATATATTTGTTATAGCTAAAATACCAGTGATTCAAACATTTTAGAAATTGATAAATAAGTTGTAATCGGGATGCTCTCTCTTTTCTCAGAATCATTTGAACCTGTAAGATCATTGTGATCATGATAATGATTGCCGAAAAAACATTCTACTCGGACAATCCACGAAGCATTTCAGGTACATCACTATCATCAGTTCAATACTTATAAACTAACTTATACTCGCAAATAATACTGTCTACCAAAAAGTGTATGTCACTGTCATTAGTTTCCTACGTAACTAGAATTATGGATCACTTTATAAGTATAAAAATTCTAGGTTAACAAAGCCAGACCTTCGTGTAGATCATTGAAGTGTTAACAATTCCACGTTGGAATTTACTCAAATTGACCTCTTTATATCATATCTCATGTGCATAACTAACATCATTGATTTTTTTTTTTTTTTTTTTTTGGGTGCAACAACTATTTGCTACTATCCCATGTGCTTTTGTTTCACTGAAAATATAAAATAAAATAAAATAAAATAAAATAAAATAAAAAGAGCTAAGAATAATGAATGAAATAATATCATGGGGATGATGAATGAAAAAAGAAAAATAACCAAGAAGAGATAGTTTAGATGTGGAACTTGAATGTTGGAATTTGGAATTAATATTCATTCAATCATTCAGTCCATGACATTTTTTTGATTTTCATCCCTTTTGAGATTGGTTGAATCAACCCCCAGTGCCTCCAGATATGCTTTCTCTGCACTTGTTACTCTATTTTTAAACATTTCCCATTCGTTTTTACATCTCTCCCTCACCTGCACCCTCCACAAATTTCACTTTCACATTTCAATTCTCTTCTCATATTTCCAAGTATCAGGAGATTAATGGAGTTTTATATATAAAAACTGTAGAAATATTACTTACCGCTTCCCATGGTGCCTTTCCATCGTGAGCCTGACCCTGCATGCCAAAAAGAAGAAACAAAAAAATTGACTAAATTTGTCTTTACAAAGTGACACTTTTACCGAAAATAACTACACTACTCTCACTGTAGCTACAGTGATCATTACAGTGATTAATATATATATCATTTTTATTACTAAAACTCTAATGCGGATGTCTTGGACAGGAACTCAGTTTACCTGGTTCCGAAGTGAGGGAACGCCTTGGTGAACAATCCACTGTGCATCCACAACTCCTATTTTCTCATGGGCAGGCTGTGGTTTCAGACCAAAATTACTCATTATAATCAGAAACAGATGCAATTAATAAGTTACTTAGGACACAAGGAACAAATTTTCACTAACCTCAACACATTTTCTTAGAGCAAAATCCAGACCCCATCCATGAACCAAGTCATTCTGCACAAATGTTTCCAATTAGCATCTAGGAATGGATAATTTAATTAGAAAACAGATGATTTACTGATACAGACCTGAATCATATGCCAAACACATCGCCATGCATCCCGAGAAAACACTGTCGCCATAATCTCAACAAATCTGCAGGGATTATGATGGAAATGAATCATAATTTGTTCATATAACTAGATAACATCAGATATATATAACAACAAGTTCACATACGCGGCACAAGGAGGCTCGAATGATTCAGCGCACCAACCCTCCCTCTCTTCAGTCTCCCTGCAGGTATTATACAATCAACAGATAATGTATATATGTTGAAGCAACAAGTTAAGTAAATTAACACTTGTGTTTTGTTCTGTTACGTATGAACTTCAGTGTCGTTTCTTCTCTTTGTCATCTGCCAAGTTAACCATCCATTTGGTTCTAAACCAGGCTGTGATATCTCTAAACCATATTTCTTCACCAATTTAATGTATCTGCAATGAAGTCAGAATGATTTGAGTTCAAGTTTAGTAAATCAAAGCAAGGATGTTGATTGCAGAATTTTGCAACACTACTTACTCCTCTCCATTAAAATTCTCCACACCAAGATCCTCATCCCAGACGAAAATATAGTCATATGCCGCGACAATGTCAGGATGCAGAAACCGTTTAGCATACCACCTTCATCGCAATTCACAAGTTGGTGTGAATATTACAGCTTATGTAGTACAATATAGAAGGTTCGCAGAGGAGGTAATAAGCTGCTAATTGTTACCATTTAGTTTGCTTCCAGGCACTGACATGGATAGCTCGCTTTGACCACTCAAACTCTTCCCATTCACTTGTCCGACCATCGTAATGAAACAACATTATGGTGAAGTTCTCTGAGAACTGAACCGTGTTGAAACTGAATTTAGTATAAAAAAAATAATAATGAAGCACCAACAAACAATGTGAGAATGACAAGAGAGTAAGCAGTAAGTGACCTTTTTAACTGCAGCATCAATATTATGCTTCAGGTCAAAACCAACAGTAAAAGTTACAAGATACTTTGGTTTGATGGGTAAGTCCTGCAAAATTCCACAACAGCTACATTAATAAATATTTTACAGTTCCAGAATGTACTCCTTTGAATGAACATCATGATCATGCATATACCTTATCAGGCGAACCCCATAATCGTCGAGGATACAAATCAGACTGGGATTCAATGATACCAGGTGCAAGTCTTTCAGCCCCTCGAGGATTTGTTGGAATCCAAATCTGCATTACGTTAAATATAATCAAAGAGGTCAGTTTTGTTAATGAATATCAGGATTCAGTGTAGGCTTCACATGAGTCTCGCTGAAATCTTAACGGTTGATCTAATACTCGGTACAAAGGATCCTAATTCCTTAAATATACCTTTGCATTTTTCTGAGGAAAAAAGCCCCTGTTGGGTTGCAATGTAGTCCAAGCATTCAGCAGTGCTTGGGTTGTAATGCCAGTGTACTTGTCCTCCTCATAATTAAGATCAGTTGAAGGGACAAGGCTGGCTGGAAAGTTCATCTAACAAAACACAATTATTAAAAATAATAAGCTCTAATATTGCTACTCATATATAATTTGCATATCAAAATTAAGTTTATAAAAGTTAATGCTAATTAGGGTACCTTAGATAATGAGATTGCGGGAAAGCAAATGCCTAAAAAGAAGCCAAAAGCAACTCCAACAAAAGTTGTTAAAATAAGCTTCATTGTCTCAGCAGGTTTCATTGTTACGCTGCACTTTAAGATGACAATGAATATACCTCTTTTAATTATTGTATTAGAACATTAATTAAGATTAAAAAGAAGAAGATCATTCTCACCTTCGTAAAGGCGTCGCCATTGTGATGATCAATATTCTACTAACTGTATAATCTCAAATGCTGATCACAGAAGTATAAGCTGAATCCTGCTACATGCGATCATCAAGTTTTTACACAGAAACAGTGCGGTATTTTCAAAATTGAATTGAATAACTCTATGGAAAACACAACCAGTCTGGCCAAACTCCAAAACGCGACGCAACATCATTTTCAAAAAGATGTCATATATGTCATTGATCTTTTTATTTCTATATATGATAAATGCAAATTGAAATATAGAAATTAAGCAAATCTTCAGCCTATGATTTTGCTATTGACAATTACAAACATACGTATAACATGTAACTATAAATCCCATAGAATCAAAATATATCCCATAATCTCTCAGGAAAAAAATATATATATATATATGAAACGGAAACATGTACAAAAGGGAATTCAATGCATGGTAGAAAGAAAATGACAAAATATATGAAACGGCGACGTACCCTGAAAAAAAGAAGAAATAATCTCGAGTAAAATAACAAGATCACGTAAATCTTGAAAAAAGACAAAAACTATTTAGGCAGTGAAAATGTTTTTTTGTTCAGCTTCGGGTTCTCCGAGGAATCTGCTTTTTAACTGAAACTAAAGAACAGAACAAGTGATCGATGAAAGTGACTTTTGGTTCTTATGTTGTCTATTTATTATTATTTATTTCGGTTCTAAAATTTGGAAATTAAAAATATTAATGCAACGGTTTCCATGTAATACTCGAACCTTAAGAACGGATCTTTATGATGTCAATTTAATATGTCAGCCACGTGTGGTTTAATAATTAATTTTGTAGATTTATTTATTTGTTTGTTTGTATAATTTTTTTTACCACAAGCCTGCTCGTTACGTGTTTGTTTGGAAGCATGCATAATGAAATTTCCATGCAGCGTGTTCGTAACAGCTTATATTATTTTTTATTTTTTAATTTTTTAATTCTTGTTAAGATTTTCACTTTTGCATATATATATATATATATATATATATATATATATATTTCCTTTTCAAATGATAAAAAATCAAATCATGTATAGAAAGACAGCTAATTTGATTTTATTACTGAGTTATTGATTGGTAATTAAGATAATTAAACAATAATCTGGCATTTACGAAGCAATTTAATTTAATCAACCAATTTTGATGGGTTGGGTTCTCACTAGTCAACTCAATTACGAATTATAATCTCTTGAGGATGTTCAAACTTGATATAATTAATCAATCAATTATATCAAGGATGCATATGTTTCTTTATTCTTTAGAGAAAAAAAATTGAAGTAATTGCTTTCTATGAAGAAGAATTACAAAAGAATATCTAACTCATATGAATGATCCTCCGCCTAAGTAGTAAAATGACCTAAACATAAAGCTAATTTAGCTAAGAAATGGGCAAATATTATTTACATGCATGTCTAGAGGCATGATTGACAAAAGAGCCCTAATGAGAACAATTTCTATTTAATTTCTTTCCAAATCCTCATTTTTATTATTTATAAGGTGAACAATATTTAAATAATCAGATTCGATGATCATCGGGAATGAACTATATACCAAGGACTAGCTTATAAGCTCATCAAATTCTATACCAAACACAACATTAATTGTCTATAAAACACACATAATAAAAAAATTAGAAACACTATAATATGAGATAATCCCCTATTCTCTAACATCATTCTCATATTTCTTATACTTTCAAGTGTACAAATGATATAAAAGAATGCCTCTTTATAGTCTCTAATATAATCATGATGAATAATAGTTCATAAAATGTGATTTAAATAGGAGATAGTGAGGCAATGAGTGGTTTGGTGGCGGGTTTCTATCGTTTCCAAAAAAAAAAAAAAAATTGAAAGTCTAGGAACGTCCCACACTTGACAATTACTTTTGTACCCAACCTTTCTCTAACGTTAAATTAAACTTATTCTATTAGACTTAAAACTTTGTGATATTTTATATCATTGTAAGTGTTAAGCCGAGTATCATTTGAGAATACTTTTATAGTTAATTAGCCCATATTTGTTACAATTGATTCTAAGATACATTTATAAAATACACTGATAGACATACAAAATAAGAAACATGTATACCCATTCTTAAATTAAAGTATTTTTGAAAAAAAAAAACATAATATTTATACTTTCGAACTACCGGGCCAAATTTGACACCAAGAGTATAATCATATTTTTTACTGTAGATCCATGATAAATAAAGCCAATTACAGAAATCATTTGTTAACAATAATGACCCAATTTAAACAAAAGCCCATGACTTGTATCCATTTCCCTAAACAAATCATTAACCGAAAAATGTCAATTCTCAATTAATTGTTCCCTACAAAATTAGCCGGTTTACCGCCGAAAATAGTTATCTAAGCATGTTGTGGGCCCGCCCCATAAATATGGCTCATATTACAACTGTCATAACTCATTCATTGATCTATAAAAGGAATTATGATTCAGAATTATGATTCATTCAAGCTGAAGCCTTCTAATTCCAACTCTTAGCTCTCTCATAATTAAACTCTAAGCCTTCTAATTCCAGTGGGTTTGTAGTATTTTGAGAGCTTTTTTTTTTTTTTTTTTTTTTAAACAACACTGGTGTGTTTATTTTAGGGGAACGATAATGATGAGAGTACGAAAATCATTCACAATTAGAGTATTTATAAATTATGTGCTTCAAAAAATTAGGATTGTGGAATATGAGTCGCATTCACACAATTGAGATTTTCAGATCTAAATGTGGAGGAAAATTATAAATTTACCATTGATTTAATTTCTTATTAAATTAATAATTATCATTAAATAACATAATAAAAATAATTAATATCAAATCTAATAATAAAAAATCATTAGTGATCAATAAAATAAATAATAAATTAATAACTAATGGATTAGTAAACTAATAAGTAATAAATTAATAAATAATTTTAACTAAGAATATGTTTGTAACTTGTTAACAATTTATTCTAACTATTAGATAAATTAAATATATCAATTACAATATTACTTGATTTTGATTATAATTACAATTCCCGTAAATAAATAAATAATTTATTATGATTTGGCTTCATATATTTTCGGGTCCTGAGCCAAGTCATTTCCACGTATTCTTTAGGACGCAAAGGGACTCGAAGGACGCCAGTAGAATCCAAAGGGAATGTTTTGTAATCCCATTTACCTCATGATTTGTTGTTTAAGGAGATTTAGGGATCTGGTTTGTGTTAATTATAGGAAAACAAATAGAATGTTGACACGTGTTAAAATAAAGATAAGAGAATGATAAAAGGTTAGAATGTCCCATCCCATTAGCATATTAGGAAGCCCCATCAAGACCTTCCACGTGTCAAGGAAGGAGACAGTTTGTGATCTCCAATTAATTGCCACCTAAAAGAAGCGGAAAATGCTCCAAACAGTTTGATATAGAATATTGATTGATAATATAAATAAAATTATACGTAACTTATAAGTTCATCAAACTCTATACAAAATACTACATTCAACTCCAAAAGAAACAATTTCCAAATACATGTGCTACATTATACTCCATTTCCATTTTTACTTGAGAGAATACGCAAAGATTAGAAGAGAAAAAATATGTTGAAGATTATATTATTATTATTAATTTTTTTGGAAACGATGGAAACCCCGCCACCAAACCACCCATTTTGGGCCGCGACACAGGTAAAACCACCGGCTATCCCAGAGTCTTACAAGAAGTGCACCCCCTAGATTCGAACCCAGAACCTCAAGGTGAGATTCTGGATCCTACACCACTAAGCCACACCCCTTGAGGACCGTTGAAAATTATATGTGCAATGAAATATATAAAGTATGCATTGTTTTGCTTTTTTGTCAAACAGGTTGTGGATAAATATGACTTGCTAACATCAGATCATTCGGATTAGGAAATATTCTTTTAAATTGAAAGACTAGAGAAAAGGATTTCGCCTTCTTTTTTTTTTTTTTATTGTTTCGTTACATAAGTGAATAGAAAATTTGAATTTCATGCGAATTCAATTTCCCTCTAATGATAGATTTTGGATTACTCTCCTAATGAAAACATCATTATTAAAGTTTTATATTTATTTAATTTTGTAATATGTATAATAATTTTTTTTTAATCTTTTAATATGTAAAATAATTAATTAATTTTTCATTATAATATTTATTTCAATTTTTTTATAATATTCATTTGAAAAATATTTATAATTATTTATTTTGTAATATTTATTTCAAAAATATATTTTATAGTAGTTACTTCAAAAATATATTTTAGAATATTTACATCAAATATTTATTTTATAGTATTTATTTCAAAAATATTTATAGTTTTTTATTTTTTTTAAATATTTATTTATAATAAATTTTTTTAAAAAATATTTCTTACTTTATTTCTTGAATATTTTTAACTGTACAAAATAATATGATTTATTTTATTTCTTACATGCTCCGCTTAAGCCCGAGTCGAGTGGTTTGGCGACATGATTTCCAACATTTCAAATAAAAATATTATTACTAGCACAAGGCTCGCAGTTTGTGCGGAAAGTGCGGGTTGAGCATATATTTTAGATATTGATATTGTAAATGCTCTGAATCTTATCGGTTTTATAGTCTAAATGTGACAATTAATTTACTTACACATAATATTTATTCCTCATTCGTTTATCTCTCATTTCTTAAATAATATTTTTAATTCACTGTGCAAGAGGTAATAGTTAGAATTTGCATCTTGAAGCACAGTAAATAATAAAAAATTTATGACAAATTTATAGAAATAATTCAAAATAAAATAACAAATAACAATAGACCTGAAATCCAAAAAATTGACTAGGTTTTGTGGGCAGTTACTATTTATGTTTCTTATTTTAATATATATAATATTTTTATAGTGTAATATATTTTTTATTTTAATAATTTATTATTTTAATTTATAATCTAATAATAAAACATTAATTACAAAGATTAGGTGTCACATTTTTTTTATTTTAATAGAAAATTATAATATATCTTCTTATTATAATAGATACAAAAATTAATAAAAAATTAATTACATATATCAAATGTCATGTGATACGATGAGAAAAGTTAAAAATATTTAACTTTTATATATATATATATATATATATATATATATATATATATATATTGTCGGATTCTATGTGATTTTATTTAAAATTAACTAGATAGTTTTTTTTTTTATTGTTATAATAAAGTTATTATTTAACATATTTCTTAATTTAATTTTATAATTGTAATATGATAGTATAATATATTTTCTTATTATAATACAGTTCTTATAAAATTATAATATGTATTTTATTGTAATTGATTTTTTATTTAATAAAAAATTAATTGTAAATATATTTTAATTTTAAAAAATAATAAAAAATTAATTGTAGAGGTTAATTGTAAAGATTAAATGTAACATATGTTTTTTTTTTTAAATGAGAGATTATAATATAGTTTCTTATTACAATAGATTTCTTTATTTAATTTTTTAATTTAATAATAAATAAATTAAAATATTAATTAATTAAATTAATAGGTTTCTTACTTTAATAGTAAAATATATTTTTATATTGTAATAGGTTTCTTATGTTAATAATTTATTATTTTAATTTGATAATTTAATAAAAAAATTATTGTATATATATTTTAATTTTATAATTTAATAATAAAAAATTAATATTGTATAGATTAGGTTAATTGTAGATAATTTAATAGTTTTTATTTTATTTTAATATGATATTATAATACATTTTCTTGTTATAATATAATTATTATAAAATATTAATAGGAATTTTTATTGTAATATGATTTTTATTTAATATAATATTAATTTAATTTTATAATTTTAATATAAAGCTACCACGTGGCCTGATGAGAAAACTTAAAAATATTTAATTTTTATATATACTAGTTCGGGGCCCACACTTAGTGCGGATTTAACAAATATTTTATGTATTGATCTTGTAAATACTCTGAATCTTATCAGTTTTATAGTTTAAATGAGAATTGATTTACTTACATGTAATATTTACGATTCATACGTTTGTTTATCAGTTCTCAAATAATATTTATAATTCACTGTTTTTGCATCCTATAATACAGTAAATACTAAAATTCATGAAAAAAAAAAGTTATAAAAAAATTCAAAATAAAATAATAAAATACAATCGAACAAAAATCCAAAAAATTGGCTCATTTTTTTGAGCGGCTATTGTTTTGATTTCTTATTTTAATAATAGATTATATTTTTGTATTGTAATAGGTTTTTTATTTTAATAATTTATTATTTTAATTTTATAATTTAATAATAAAAACATCAATTGTAAAGATTAGGTGTCACATGTATTTTTATTTTTAGAATCCTATGATTATATTCTCCTTCTTATTAGGTAGGTAATAAATCATATAGTCCCCTATTTTTTTTTATTATAATAGGGTTCTCATTTAATAGATTTATTATTTTATTTTTATAATTTTAAAGTGTTTTTTCTAATTGTAATCTGATAGTATAATCTATTTTCTAATACATCCCCTATTATATTATAATATGTTGTTTTTATTTGTATATATTATTTTATTTAATACAAAATGAAATGTCACTATATTTTAATAATAAAACCTTCCTAACTCTATTTTCCTATTTATAATTTACTAATAAAAAAATCATTTTAGAGGTTAATTGTAAAAATTTCGTGCCTCATTTTTTTTTAATGAAGATTATAATATGTTTTCTTATTATAAAAGGTTTCTTTCTTTTTTGTTTTAATCTAATAATAATAATAATATTAATTTTTATTAAATTAATGTGTTTCTTACTTTATAAGAAATTATGTTTTTTATTGTAATATGTTTCTTATGTTAATCTATTTATTATGTTAATTTTATTTTATTTAATAATAGAAAAAATAACTGTAGAGATATTTTAATTTATAATTTAATAATAAAAAATTAATTATAGAGATTGGGTTAATTTAGATAATTTAATACTGTTTTCTTTTAATTTTAATATGATAGACTAATATCTTTTTTTTGTTATAATAAAATTATAATATGTATTTTTTATTGTAATATGATTTTATTTAATATATTTATAAATTTAATTTATATAACTTTAATATGAAACCGACACGTGACGCGGTGATGAGTTTTAAAACTGTTTAACTCTATATAGATCTATATATATATATATATATATTCTTTTAATATTTGAATTTTCTATTTTAATATTTATAAAAAAACTTTATTATTTTTTTGTGTATGAATAGTAAAATAATTGGTTTATTCGTTCCTAAAAAATGAAAATTAAATATAATCATGTATAATATAATATTTTGTGTTATATCCGAAATTATTTTGGACCTTATCCAGGCCTACTACATATGCATAATCAACAAATTTTATAAAATGAGCTAATTAAAATACTTAAAATATCATATTTATATTTTTGCAAACACTGTGTCATTAGCTTTATTGAAAGTGAATGTTGAGGATAATCTTATCATTTATCAACAACAAATACTTTAATTCATATTTTATTTTATTTTAATATTAGGCACTCTCTCTTATTTATAATTTTATCTAAAATTTGATTTTTAATATTATTATTGTATACTTTACAATTCATATATAAGGTAGTACTAATTATATAATATCATTTATTTTAGGTTGTTTATTTTTCATATTTATAAAAGTATTTGTTCATTTAACATTATAAGTAATTATTTGTATTTCATACTAATTAAATAACATGGAAAAATAAATTACAATTTTAAATCACAAAAATATTTTTAATTTTAGATTATTTTAATTTATAGTTTATCAATTTTTAAATAAATTTATTAATAATATTGATATTTAGTTACAAAAAGGTTAGATTTATCCATAAAAATTATATAATTTTCTTTTTTCCTTCCCTTCCTTATACAAGCCAAAAACATTGATCAAAATCCATCATCATTTTCTTTATTCTCATCCTCTATGTTCCTTCCAACTAAACATCACCTAAACGTATTCAAAGACACTTCATTATAAAAAGATCCGAGTAAAGTTAATTAGCAACAAAATTTTCATGAGAAGATGAGCGAAATCTCCTTAAAATCAAGCGAATATATATCATATTTTTAAAATAAAGTTAAATCCTCGTCATATTTAAAATCATGAATTCATGATTCTTAAACGTTTAGTTTTAGATTCATGATGATTTTTCATCTTAATTTAAGAAACCTATCAGGATTCAAAATGATTTTTCGTCCCAAATTACAATCGAGACATAATGGGACGAAATTGATTTGAGACGGGACGCACCATTCTTACCTCGTATTTTATAATAAGAATTAAAATATTTATAACAAGAGAGATATATCTTAACTTTAAAACATTATGAGAGTTTAATTTAATTTTATCACATATCATAAGAATTTTACTAATTTTTCCCAACTTTTCACTCAGTCTATTTATCAAGCACTTCTCTTAAATCGTCTCCTCATAAACTCAATGATTTTATTAAAAACAAAAACCCTTTGAATCCAATTTAAACCATTGACTTGACTATCAGAGTTTTATCATTGATCATCGCCCACATTATTCTCTTATTCAAGATTGATTGGAATTAATTTTTGAAAATTCGAATTCCCAAATCTAAAATTCTGAATCCATCAGTGATGTGGTACGGATACAATTGATAATTTTGAAAATAGCAAATAAGCGAATCGAGAATCGAGAATAGTCAGTAAGGACCACGTTGAAAATGCCAAGTCCGGCGGCGTCAGGTATCACACGTGGCAAATGCAGAAACAATTGGAAAACATCACCGTTGAGTCACCTTACACGTGGCAAAATCAGACAAAAATATTCCCCCAGTTTTAACTTAAAAAATCCAAATAATGAACAAATAACCAAGTTTATTGATTTCATCATGGGGTTATTTCTCTACTCTAATTTTATAAAATTATTTATTACACAAATATTATTGATATGATTTATTATTAAAGAAGACATTTTATTATGAATAAATATAACATGATTATTTTGAACACTCATTTAACATATTCATTCAGCAAAAAATATCATACTTTAATAATAATATTGCATCGACTAATATCCAAAGCCAAGAAGAATGTTTGGTTAATTTATTGGATTAGTTAAAAAAAAAGAAAATTAGACCTTAATTTCATTACTCTTTAATATTTTCATAAATGTTAACTATATATAAGAAGATAATGAAAGTTGATAACTCAATTTCCATCTATTTAATTAGAGATTACCAGTGAGAGGCAGCAATGAAGTTGATATATAACCTTGAAACTTGTGATGGTTTTTGAGATCCACAAGAAGATGGAGTTAATAAAAAATTAATTAAATAAAATTGAGTGTTCAAAAATACTTTTTGAGTACAAATATGAAATAACCTTACATTAATTTAAATGGCTAAGGTGAAGACTGTTTTGGCATTTGAAAATGTGAGCTAAGTACAAGTTTATTTTTTGAATTTAATCGATGAATATTCTGAATAAAAAAATCTAAAATATTTTTGAAAGAGTAAATAGTTGCATCCTTTATTATTATTTTTTTGATATTCTAGATGTTCCGGCCAGTTTATTCGAACTTTGATTAATTTTCGGGACTTGTATTTTATGCCGTCATAAGTTTCCCAACACATATCAATGTAAGTTATTGGCTTTTTACATCAAAGACATGACCTCAAGAAATACATTTAATGAAATTCGAATCTTGAAAGTGAGAGGAAACAAATCATTTAAACTAAATCTATTAATAATTTTTATATAGATACAAAAACAGCAAATCATTTTCCAAAAAGTTACCATAAACGGCGTCACTTCACTCGCCTTCAAATCCGATTCTAAAAATAGTTTATTTTTTTATTCACTCGTTGATTTTTTTTTTTTTTTTTTTTAATCTCACTTGAAAGTTGAAACCAAAACATTATTAAAAAGAAAGAAGCTTTTTTTAACCGAAAAAAAAAATCGATTCTACAGAATGCAAAGGATCGTCATTACGAGATGATCGAGCTTGAATTGAAGCTTAAATCGAGCTGAGATTGAAGGAAGAGAAACAAAAGTTAATTTTCCGGCGAGAAGACGGAAATGATGTCGTCGCCGGACATTGCCGATATCTTGGAGAAATCGAGGGAGCTCGATCGGTTGAGGAAAGACCAAGAGCAAGTGCTCCTTGAAATCAACAAAATGCACAAAAAGCTTCAAACTAGTATGTCCCTTCAATTTATGTCTTTTTTTTTTTTTGTCTTTCTTATGCATGTATGTGATATATGTATGTAATGTTGCTTTTTGTATACATGATGATTTACTGATGTTTGGTTACAGTGATGATATGATGGGTTTATGTTGGATTAATTAATGCTCGTGTTCTTGAAGGGGTACTTTGTGTGGCTATATGTTCACTATTGTTGTTTTTTAGTGATTTTTTTGAAAATTAGCCTAAAACCTGAGGGTATGGTTACTTATTTAAGAAATAAAAAATGTATTGAGGATATGCTTGATGGTTTGTCGTAAATTAGGAAATGCTGATGTTTTTACAGGTTTTTCCTTTTTGGTAACTAATGGGACTTTTGTGTTTGAATGCATTTTATTATGATTGAGCTGAATTTGTTGAGATTAGCATTATTTTGAGATATGATTGGTGGGTTGCTTCCCGAGAATGGATATTTTGAAGATGTTTAGGGAATGAGAACTACTAGCTGGTTGTTCACTGTCTACATCGGATAACTAGTCTAAGGGATTAAAAGATGTGAATTTTGGATTTCTAAATTGTTGATAAAGAAAAGATTAAATGATTTTGGAGCTTGAATGTGGACTCTTGTGCCTTAAACCTTTGCATGTGGCATTTGTTGTTTTGAGGAAAGTTATGAATATTTTTGTGGAGAAGCTTAAGTGAGCTTAGCAGACCCAATGAGGGCTGATAATAGATAGACTTATGTGAGTTAGACAATCATACATGATTGTGTTTGTTTAGGTACAATCATACATGATTTTTCGCATTTTGGTTGGACAAGCATGAGTGCACCTAAATTTGAGTTTAAATGAGGGTTTTATGCTCTTAGTGAATTTTCTACACTATTAGCTCTATGAGTTCCCTCGACGAGAAGGCTACTTTTTAACAAAATCAATAGTTTCACTCCTTCCTATGCATGAGACAAATAAGTGGTTTCCCAAGTTCCCAACTACTTCTATGCTCAGTTCACTAGATATGGTCAGAATTCTGTATTATGGTGGTGGATGTTTGTGTTTTATGCGTCTTATGTTATTAGTCAGTGTATGCTGATCACCTGCAATAAATTCCTTATTTTGTCTCGTAGTGTTTTAAAACCTTACTCCTGTATATTTAATTTTTCCTCTACAAAATTGGAAAGTCAGTTAATGATAGTGTGAGAGTTGCTGCACGGTATATAATCAGGAGGTATACCAGGAATTAATTTTACGACATTTTCAAAAATTATGTAAAAGATGGTTATATCACCAATATTGAAACATACATGAGCATCAGTTCAACTTAACTGAACAGTGAACACTGATTTGAGAAATTATTGACGCGATATGGTAAGGGTAGTTCATCGGGAAAATGATGATGCCTAGAAGAATATGTAAACAATTTTATCCTTGTTTGAGATGCCTTGATGACAAGTGTAGGCAACCTATACCTGCACGATTAGGAGCATTAAAGGAAGTTGAGATTGATACATATATAATATCATGTCAAGGCTGTAAAATATGATTCTATTGGATGCATCGTATGGTGAAATTTGAGGTACCTCATTTGCTGTATTCTTAGTCAGCAAGGTATTGGTGCAGAGAAACAATTAACTAGGAATTACTGTACAATGATGTTGCAATGTGATTAAGGTTTAACAGTATGTTGACTTCCACATGGCCCCAAAGTGGGTGGCAGACAGCAAATTACCAAACAAGGCCTTGTTGGTAACCAAGTCAAAAAGCAAGGGTGTGACTCATTAAACATACAAAATTACAAATATGATTTTCGAGTGGTTTTTGTTTTATTCAGTTGATTAATCTGTCGATGTTAATGGATGCGATTGGTTTGTATCAAATGTAACCTTTTGTGTGTTTATACAGCTCCTGAGGTGATTGAGAAGCCTGGTGATAATTCTTTAACAAAGCTGAAAGGTTTATATATTCAAGCGAAAGACCTTTCAGAAACCGAGGTCAAGTATGTGTATTACCCATATCATGAATCTGATGACACCAAACTGTATTGTTTTTCCTTTTATTTGTTCCCTTTAAATGTTGATTAAATAATAAAAGTAAATTTGAGGATTAGGGAGTTGGGCATGTTTGTTAACTTGTGTAACATGTAGTCCTGCTCTGGTCTCATTGGTTCTTACATCATGATTCTTAATTTATATTTGATGATGTTGTTTATCCCATGTTTCTTGAATTTCATTTAGTGTTTTTCCAACATGTTGCTTAGTCAGCTAGATGCTCTTTTGCCATCTGGACCTATGGGACAGCAGCGACGAAAAATAGGTGAGTACTACAATTAATATATCTCATATGAACATTTGTGTCTTCTGAATTGTTTTGAATCTCTGTAAATTTTCAGCAATATATGCTGTTTATTAGTCAGTCTCTTTTAATTTTCCAATCCTTTCTGTTTCAACAGCATATGTCTGGAAAATGTAATTTAGGTTTGAGTGCCCGAGAGGATTATTGAGTATTCGAATATGATATTCATTGTCTTTCTTATAGAACCTAGTGAAATTGTGAAATACTGATATGTACTCAAACCTTGTAACTTTGATATGGGAATGAATGCATGGTACATACAGTACCAAAATTGTAAAATTTATTTAGCTTCCAATTGAGTAGGAAATTGTAACTTTTATGAAACTCTATTTACTTTGTTCCTTTACCTAATTTTACATATGTTGCAGAAGGCGCTGATCAGAAAAGGAAACGAATGAAGAATGATTCAGATATCTCAAAGCTTTTCTCCTTCTATGCGAATCAACTAGATACTTTGCTAGTCTAAAGGGTGAACAGGTGTGCATGTTGCTCTGTGGCGGTCAAAAATCTGTGACTGCCTCTTTAAATTGAAATTAAATCTATTTAATCAGTTTTGGAAACTTTCTCTCCTGCTTAATGATATTGTGCAATTCCGTCTCATCCTTCCAAGTTGAGGAGATACATTTTCTCTTTATTCAGGTGGCAGCTAGGGTGACGGCTGAGAATGCTGACAAGGACGAGTGGTTCGTTGTAAAAGTAATGCATTTTGATAGAGAAACCACAGAGTAAGTTCGATTCCCAAACATAACAAAATACAGATATCTTTTCAGCTTCCTCTGGATTGCAGCAGTTACACTGTTCACTATGGGAATACGTCATTCACATTTTGTTAATAAATATGGTGTAAAATAACTTAGTATGTTTTCTGGGGGGAAATGGTGATCACAACCAGTTATACAAACTGGGGCAAGTAATTGAACTGATGTTGATTCTGTTCAACCAATTAATATAATATGTACATTGCTTTGGAAATAACTCCTGGAATTTGACAGTCCCAATAATTTTTAATCCCTAATGAAGTAAGGATTAAGACCAAATGGACCAACTCTCTGCGCGTGTGTAGATATATATATAAAATAAAATGAGGTCCAAGTAAAAAGACAGAAAAACATGAACTCCAATATACTGCAGGGGAAAAGACACTGCACTGGACTGGAGTGTGTGTTTTTCTTGTCTTTTGGCTTGGTCCTCAATTTATTAAAATGATGCTTCCCTCATTGGAACATTGTTGTCGTTGTCGTTGTCGTTGTTTTATTTTAATTGTTTACAAATTGTTACTCTCTCTGTTCCTAGATTTGAAGTACTGGATGAGGAGCCAGGTGATGATGAAGAGGGTGGGATGCAAAGGTAACTTTTGAACATTGATGTCCTGTTTATGGTTTGAACACCAAAATGGCTTTACCTTGTTCCTTTTATGCAAGAAAAAATATTATCAGTCTTTACTCATCTCACTTTGCCTTCAATTGATGATTGCTGGGTAAAACTTATTTTCAAATTTTATTCATATATATATATATATATATATATATATATATATATATATACATATGTATATGTAGTGCACCACAAAGCTTGTGGTAAAATTTTGTATGGTTAACAAGTTCTATTATTCCAGCTAGTAATTTAGAAGGCATTTATGGTTTCTTGTCTTTTACTAATTTGATACGTGTGGGAAATTGCTTCGGCTGAATATTGTTCATTGTGTTATTGCTTTCAGAAGTACAAGCTGCATATGTCATGTATTATACCTTTTCCGAAGCGAAATGATCCTCCTGTCCAGAATACCCTCCTGGACGACATGTTTTGGGCTGTTTATCCAGGAACAACTGCCCTCTATAAGGCAACTGTTGTTAGTACGCCTCGGAAGGTGACTATTCCATCCATCCACTAATGATTTTTTGTACCTAAATATGAAAATGTTGATGTTTTTGACCTGGAACTGACAACTATTGTATTGTGAATGTTGTGGGGATGCCAACAACAATTCTGAATATTTGCAGAGGAAAACCGATGAGTAAGTGATATCCTCCTCCTATTTTGCAGATTTTGGAATGATTGGTGCTTGAAAGCCAGATGCAAATCATATAATTAATTGATTTGTTATCATTTTTTTTTGAAGTTTCCTGGGTTTTTGCTGCAAGTTTTTCTTATTATATAATAACCTCTGAGTATTCATAACCATCTTTTTGTTGAGCAGTTATTTGCTGGAATTCGATGATGACGAGGAAGATGGAGCCTTGCCGCAGAGGACGGTACCCTTAAATAAGGTGGTTCCCTTGCCAGAAGGACATCGCCAATGAATTCTTACTGTCAGTACTTGTGTGTAAATTTATAGTATGAGTGTAATCATTGGTAATGAAGAATTCACAATCCAGACATTATTATTGGTAATGAAGAATTTGCAATCCAGGCCTCTATTATTATGGTTATAAGGTGCTCTCATGTAACCAATCTTTGTATTCACCATTCAAACAAGAACTTGGAAATATTACTGTGTTTGGGAAATTTCATTGACTTGTCTTGCAGTTTCTTTGGTTTTAAGTATGACAGTTCTTGTGAGCCATTCACCAGAAGTTACTCTGTTTATTTGCCATTCTAATTAGCCAGAACCCAGCGAATTTCCAGGATTTGCAGAATGCTGAATTGTCCTACATGCCAGCAGATAAATTGCAGCATCAACAGTGTGTCATCTCCTAGATATAATAAGAGAGATTGCCTAATTTTTTTTTTCATAATTACACATTAGATGTCAATAAAGTGCATAATGTAACATTGATATTTTATTGTTATAACATTAGCAGGGGTGGCTAAATAAATTGACGAATCGAATTTGTGTCGAATCATAAACAAATTGAATCAAAATTTGATGGATTCGTATTTGATTTGTTTAATAAACGAATCTTAATATCAAGATCCATATGAGGATATCATTTTAGTTCTTACATGATTCGGTAACATAAATTCATTGTTTCGATTATGCATTAAAATGGTTTTTAGACGGCCGCGTATGTTGTTCTTAATTGAAAAATAACAACAACTAAGAGATAAGTGATAAACGGATTCTAAACGAATAAATAAATTGGTGAGCTCGAATTCATGTTCGATTTATTTAATAAACGGATCAAATTGATTCATTTATTAAACGAATTGAATTGAATTGATTCATTTATTAAATGAATCAATTTTTCTAAATCTATATCATCTTTAATGCAAATTAAATAGAATTGAACGAATCAAAGATTCTCGATCGAGATTGCCACCTCTAAATAACATAGACTTAATGAGTAATTATAAAAAAAAATTAGGGTATAATGAGTAATTATGAAATTAAATTCCCAACAAATAATACCAAGAAACGACAACGTTCTAGTTCTACTACACTGTTTTAAAGGGCAAAGAGAACCAAAAACAAAACAAACGTCGCCGTTTGATAAAACGACATAAACAAAGCAAAACAGAATTGTCTTCACACAGTGAGCAGCAGCAATGGCTTCAGGCAAAGAAGAGAAGAAAGGAGGAATGGAAGGAAACAACCTGCTGGGTTCACTGAATTTTACGGAGCTCGAAAACGGTAGGTTCAAGTGCGTAGAGACAGGCCACGAGATGCTTGCCAAAGACAGAGACTCCTATTCTCAGTCCAAACGCTGTCGTTTGGGTCTCATCGACTTCGCTCTGTCCCACAACAAGCCCCCTCTTAACATGTTCAAGCAAGACCCACTTTCCCGGTATTAAAAATTTTCCATCTTTTCTCTTCAGACGCCTATGTATTTCTTCTAAATTTCCTTTAATTAGGGTTTAGGGTTTTGATATCATCAACGAAGTTACGAAGGTACTCATATTTGATACATTTTTTTTTTTTTTTATGTTTGTTTTGTTTTTTTAAGCTGTTTTTTGAGAAACCCGATTAGAGGAAAATAAAAATAAAAATTTAATTTCTTAAAACTGTTTCAAGCAATTTTTAAGGAATATTTTAATAAATTTTGTCTCTGTAGCAATCAAAGTGAATGCGGGTGTTTTATTCAAGTAATTTTTGTTGATATTATTTCATTTTGTTTGATTATCAGTGCAAAGTTGATATGCAAGCTAACTGGTGATACTGTCAACAAAAGTGAAGAACATATTTGGAAGCACATCAATGGCAAACGGTTCCTCAACAAGCTCGGTTCGTTTTTGTTTTTTGGTTGTTTAGTTACTTAGTTCTTTGTTTTTACATGTTGATGTCCTACTTGATATCTTGTATTGTCTCAATCTGTATGATATTTCATTTGAGGGTGCCCACTGCCTAGACGTTGAACTAAATATTAAAATACAAATGAATACGTACAGAGCAAAAGGAAATAGAGAAATTAAATAAAGCACAGGTAGTAGAAGAAGGAGAAGAATCAATACCAAATGCCAATGACGTAAAGAAGAAGAAGAAGAAAAAGAAGAAAGCAACAGAGGTTGAAGAAATTATTTCTGAAGTAAGGGAATCTTCTGACAAGGGGAGTGATTCGGAAGAAGATGAATTTTGGATTTGGATGCCTCCAGTGGGTGAACGTTGGGACTTTGATGATGGTGGAGATCGATGGGGTTCGGGTTCAGAATCAGAGCCAGAAAGTGATGAAGAAAACAAAACAGGTGTGTATAGTCTATTTGCTAGACTGAAATATCTTATAGTACTTGGAGAATGAGTTTTCTATATCATGCTATACATTTTATCTGTATCATTTAGCCAAATTAGGAATAGATTGTGTAAACCCGCAGAATTATAATTATATTACGAATTTACGACTTGAGGAATAATTATGGTTAAATATCTATTATTTAGACAAATAAAAAATAAAATTAAAAATAGTGGTCGATATTTGTGGATGGCTTTATGATGTGTTAAAAAGTTAAAAATGTACGCTTATGCTTCTTTATCAATTTCCAGTTGTAGGTTCACACTAGATTGTGGTAAAACCTTGTTTGTTTGTCTGTTTTTCCCCCTCCATTAGCTGCATATTACTGTTAGAATGGTTTAATCATGGAGTCATATATGCAAACTCTCAAGTTTTGGCAATGGAAAGAGCATGTGAGGTAGTGACCTAATGACCTAAATGTACTGAAAGTAAGTGAGCAAACCCATGGGTACGGGGCATGAACGAGTTGCTAAACTCTTTGCTTTTGACTATTTTTCTCTGCATTGTTGGAAGATGATTATGTTCATTCGAGTTATTAGGTCCAACTAGCACAAATTCGAGTATTGATGGTATTATCTTTTGTAGCTGGCATATGAAAATTTACAGCATCGTATCTCTTCAAGAACTTACATACTTTTGGAAAATTATGTTGAGTTATTTGGTTTGCATCTTTAGACTTGGTTTCATAATTTGGCTGTAATTTTTTTTTTTTTTCAACTTCAGGTGTAGTTGAAGCTGGTAGCAAAGAATCAGAAGAGCTTTCTTCACGGTGTGTTAACTCATACCGTTCAATTTTTATCCTTCGATATTTTGCTCACCTTCACTTGTTTCTACATATTCACATGGTATTTTGATGCTAAATCGCTTTCTTAAATCTTACTTTGCAGAACAAAGAGAATGTCCATAGAAATTGGACCAAGCAGCTTCGCCTCAAGGAAGAAAAAAAGTAAGAAAAACAAGACATGAAAATTTTCTCTTATGAAACCAAATTTTCTCGTACTTACTGCAAATTTCTTTCAGTCTTGAGGTTCTATCTTGTAAAAGAGAAAAATTCTACTGGTAATGAGGTTTCTCTTTTCATATACTTTTCTTTGATAATAATTTGACTGGTAATGAGGTTTTTCCATTTTAGGATCCTAGGATATTTTTTACCCTCGGATCCTAGGATAATTTTGTGTACCCATCTTAACCTTTATTCTCTGAATAAACTGAGATCTTGATTTCCTTTGCTTGAACTTCCTCTTAATAATGAATTAGTTCATCTTTATCAAATTTGACACCAAGTAAAAATCGATACTACCAAAGCATCCACAAGCCTTGGAAAGGAAATTTTCCTTTTTTATCTTGGAATTTTAAAGATGGTGCTGATGGAGAAATAAATATAACTAATGATGCTATGATCATCATTAGAAATCATCTTATGGAAAGTTGAAATGGAGAATTTCTTTGACCTAAATATGATCTTTATTAATACGTGTTGTCTTTACAAAACTTGTCTGACCATGCGTGGAAGTAGAGGTGTCGACCCGACCCGGTCGGGTTTATAATTTAAAAAATACAATTTCGGGTCATTTTGAACCCGACCCGAAATTGCGGATCGGGTCATGGGTTCAGGCAAATTTGCATCGGATCGACCCGATCCGACCCGACTTGATGTAAATGATATATATAACTTATGCGCCCTAACATAACGTAAGGGATGAAAAAATAAATTTCCGGATTGTAAATATTGAGAATCAAACTTGTGATCACTTACAAATTTATACACTGTCATTTCAACTACACACTTATTTTGTCAAAATTGTATAATTAAAACTTTATATATTATATTCCACTGCATATCATGTTGACCTAACCCGTTCTGACGCGACCCGCGAGGGTCACCTTCTCCAATTTCAGGTTTCGAGTCAAACGACCCGACCTGATCAGATCATTAAAAAAATACAAAAAACTCGACCGACCCGTTCACCCCTAAGTGGAGGTCAGAGACTTGTCTTAGGTGCTCAACATTTCCATCTAGGGAAGATAAAACATAGTTCGAAGTCTCACAATTTACTTGACGACGTAGGGTCGGATGCGGCTCCTGGTTCTTGAGTTTTGGGTAGAACCTTATTCAGACGAGATCCCCGACTATGAATCTTTGGAGTTTAACCCCGAGCATTATCATAACGAAGTACCTTTCTTTTCTTCCAAGAGATCCAATGTTCGACATTGTAGCTCATCATTGAGGATGTGGACGAAATGTTGAACTTGGTTAGTGGGCATTCCTTTCTCAGCAGAATGACAACTTTTGTTCCAAATGCGGGGTGTTTATAGGTCGGGTCAGGTTTTTTTAAATTTAATGAGATCCAATCAGGTCGGGTTACGCGGGTCGGGTCATGCGGAGATGAAATTCGATAGGGTCGGGTCGTCGGATTTGCCAAAAAATATTTTTTTTAAAATGAATTAATTATTTTGAAATATAAATATTAGTTATTTTATGTCCCGAAAATTATCATATATATAAAGTTTCAAACAATAAAAGTAATAAATAAATGAAATAATAGTAAAATTTTTTTAAAAAAATAAAATTTTTTAGAAAAATAATAAAATTTTAGAAAAATAATAAAAATATTATGGGGTCGGGTCGGGTTTAAAGGTAAAACCCGTGACCTAACCCGTAAATTTCGGGTCGGATCGGTTTGATCCGAAAATCCACTAATTTTTTTGAAACCCGGTTGGATCGGATCGCGGGTTGACCCAAAAATTTGAACACCCTACCAAATGCTAAGGAGAAGGGAGTTTCTCATGTAGGTGTCAGAAATTCTATATGAGAATAGATTTCTGGATTCGATCCATGTATACCGACTCCGGATCCATACGGGTCCGGATTTTCGAGATCAGATCCATATTTTTATTAATTTTATATAAATATAATTAAGAAGTTAAAAAATTAGATTTCCGGATCCAGTGCAGGTATACTCGGATCGGATCCATACATGTTTAGAAATTTATTATTTTATACAAATATAATTGAAAAATGATTTAAAAAATTTGATCTGATCCGGTGTTATCAGATCTACACTGTAAAAAATTTAGGACTCGAGTTCGTAATTTTTTTAAATTTATATAAATAATAATTGAAAAAGATTTTTAAAAAATATGGA